>VZUI01095108.1:0-96536 GCA_013401135.1 Cettia cetti
TTTCTCTCTTTCTCTCTTTCTCTCTTTCTCTCTTTCTCTCTTTCTCTCTTTCTCTCTTTCTTTCTCTCTTTCTTTCTGTCTAATTATCACTAGCCATCTATTTCTAACATATATATACATATATACATTTATATGCTTACTTTTATATGAATCCATTCTACTGTGTTATCTACTTTTCAAGGTTTATATATAATACTAAAATATAATCCCTATTAATCTTGTTTACAATGTTCATAATTCTATTCAATTGAAGAAGTAACAACGACCTCATTTTTATACAATTTATGGAATAGAAAACTTTTCCTAAAATATTTCTGAGATCTATCCTAGATTCTAATTCTGATGCATTGTATTATAAAGGACTCTGAATCTCTTTGGAGTTGTTAATTAATAGTAAAAGACTATAAAAGAATTTAGACAAAATGCTGCTTACATCAAACCAAACACTTTATTCTAAAAAGGAGTAGAATATCCAATATTTTGGTTTCTAGTATCTAATATACAGCAAAGTTTTTGGTTTTGGTGGGTTTTTTTGTTCATAATTATTAAACCAAGGACCAGGGAAGTATTCAAACCTGTGCATTGGAAAGTCATGGTTCTTTTACATGCCTCTTGTCCTCACCCAAGAGAAGTATTTTTTTTTCATTCATGAACAGCTTCAGAAATGGAATAGGTTCAAAAACTCAAAACTTACCTACCAATACCATTCAAGAAGAGTAATACTCAAGTTAGAGAATACTTTCATCCAGGGAGAAATGTAGAACAAATAATTTCAGCAAAAAAAACCAAAAAACCCTTAATGTGTTTTTTTTTTACATCTGAGTCATTAGCTTCATAACTGTAAGCATATTTACAGGCTTTCCAGAGTTTTACCTATGCTATAAAGAATGTGGGTAGCTAAACAAAGACAGTAGTACCATTTTCTATCTCTTGAAGAGAAGAGGATTAGAGAATTAGATTTCATTCTTGTAGGAATGAAATCTCATTCTGAGTTAGCAATTCTGCTTTCAATTACAAAATTGTAAAAAAGAGAAAGAACAAACAAGACTTGTGAGAAGAAAAGAAATCAGTGATCTGTGGAAGTATTGGTTACAAATCCTGGAAGTCTGTAATTGCCTAAATTAATTGAGTAAAGAAGAAAATTGCATACATTAACTCCTGAATGATCTTTGAATTAACGAAATTTTGGCAAGAGTAATAAAAATTAACCCAAAATTTTTCTTTTTTAAATATACTATTGATGATCTTCAATTTTTATGGAGAATTAAAGCTCTTTAGAAATAAGATCACTTTGTTTCATTTTAAAATTGAGGAAAGGGCAACAGGAAACTCAAGACCAAAAGGGGTACAATTGGGTGAGATTTTAAAAAGTAAAATTGTTCATGAGATAATATATTATAATAACACATTTTGTATTTATGCTATGTAGATAAATAGGTGAACTTAAATTCTATGTGAATATTCCTGTGCCCTTGTACTCCATATACTCTATGTTTAGTTCATTGCTTGGTTCATTTTACATGTGTTTAGCAGTAGTTAAATGGAGTTTTAAAAATACTGAGTTACCTCTCCTCCCTCTCTGCTCCCTCCCTGCTCTCTAAACAATAAATTGAGCTTTGAATAAATAATTCAGATTATTTCTATAGAGCCTTGTTTGTTTGCCTGTGGTCGGACTTAGGTCATTAAAGTTAATGTTAGTGCACCTTCAACACCCTTAACTGTGCTTTAAGTTTATCAGAAAACACTGTTGATGGAATGCAGTTTTATGGTAGCTATAATACCACTCCACAAAAAGAAGATCTATTCTAACTTCACCCTCTGACTTTCTCTAAAATAGATGACATCCTGAGTGAAATTTTTTTAATCTCTGGGATGTCACATCAGGATGGCAATTTATCTCAGTCCAAATGAATATCCTAAGTAGATCAAATGAAGTAGACCCTGGAGAGGGCTATAAAAAATTCTACGTTCATTGTTAAGACCATATATATAGATATCTATATTTAAAAGCTTACTGTTTTTTAGAGATTGGAGGTTTGTTGATACAACTTTCACCTCTGGTATGTTCCCTTTTAATAGCTGCTTATAATGAATCATGTTTTCACTCTGAAAGTCCTCAGAAGTACTTAGTTTCATTGTCTACATAGGGAATGCAGGCAAGCACTTTCAGAAGATGCATCTATTCTACCTTATATACTTAAGTTTTGTTTTTCCTCTGTGCATGTTTTTCATGTGTGCATATTTTTCATGTGTGCCCCTGAATTGAAAGTGACTAAGACTTTCAGTATTTGTAGAAGTTGTACGAAGTTGTAAGAAGATTAACCTACAACAAAACACAAAATTTTCACTAAGCCCTACATAATCAATATTTTTAATTAGTTTTCAAAAGCCAAATAAATAAATAAGAATAACTCATTATAAGTGAAATTAACTATTCATTCCTATGATTATATTTGTGTTTCTGTTCTCTTAATATCTACAACATGTAGAACAACTAATTATCAGCCTATTGTTTTTCATTAAGCCAAAGTAGGGGCAGGGTTGGAAAGTATATTTTCAGGTAGAGAAATAGTTTAAAAAATACTGAAAGATACTGTGACCTCTTGAACCTGGAAAATTAATAAGCAATAGCAGTAATATAATACTAAGAAGACTTATTTCAGAGATTATTGAATTCAGTAATAGCTTGAATATGTTTGATTACTTAATTGAATTAAATTGCAGTCTTTTCTCCTCTTATAATCTTGAAACTCCTACTTTGAAATGTAGTTGATTTCCTTCCCTAATACTTTCCAATATCCTGTCAAATGGTACCAAATGTTTGGTCTGAGTTAAAAGAAGCTGAGCACATATATGAGCACAGTTTGTAAAAGTGTGGGGGCAGCCAGTGCGGTGCCCCACCACGATAATTTTGGCATTCCTTTTCTAGTCTAACTGTCCCTGGAGCCAGAGCCTCTGTGGGCCTCTGAATCCTAACCCTAGCCCTGGACGTTACCCTAACCCCAATGCATTCTTGGTGCTGCATCTGAGGTCCCTATCAGCAGGGCCCAGATTGGAAAAGCGTTGATGCAGTCATGTTGTCACCTTGTTGACAACACCTTGTCACTGGGCATACGTTTTCCAGCCCAAGAGTCTCTGGAGCTGCAGGCTCTGTGGCACTCCGAGCCATGACACAAACCCTAAATTTAAAGGGTACTCATTTGAGCTCCCCATCCGTATGGGTGAGCACAATTAGTAAAGTGTGGAACCAACAATATTGGTGCCCTTGGCATGCCTTTTCCAGCCCCAGTATTCCTTGGCCTATGGGATGTCTGGGTCTCTGAACCCTAACCCACAGCATAATGGAATCTTGGTTCTGCATCTGAGGTCCGCATCACTATGAGTGTTCCAGAATAGAAAATGTGGTAGTAGTAATGTATATCTGTTGCATATAGGTAAAGCCCTATAAAACAAGGGCCTTGTTACCCTTGTAAAATCATGGCTCAAGACCTGCTACTTTGGCTAAGTTGAAGAGGACTGTGGGAAAGTGGTCCAGCTGAATTAGAGGCAGAAAAACAAATTATATATCCATTACATGTTCACCTTGTGTTGTATGGTAGTTGTTTGGATTATGTTTGCTATGATTTAAAACTATGTAACTGATAATGAGCTTACTGCTAAAAAAGGCCTGTTTTTTCAATAAAGAGTCTTTTCTTTGCACCTGGCTGGGGTGTCTGTGTTGCTTTGCTTGGTACAGATGTCCTGCCATGACCCACTTGGCATACCTTTTCCAATCCCAGTGTCCCTGAAGCTGTAGGTTCTGTGGCTCTCTGAACTCTAACCCTAATGTGCTACTGCTGCTGCAGTTTAGTTCCTGATCAGAATGGGTGGCCCACACTGGGAAATAGAGGCAGTCTGCTCAGATGGGCAAGGGCTGATCTCACCTGAGATGAAGCAGTTGCATTCTTTTTGGGTTTCCTTGCTATTCCTGCGATTCCTGTTTAGATCAAGAGTGTCCATCTACTTCTCTCTTCTTATTAAAAAAAACAGGTGGCCTAATCTAAGTTTTTCATATGCTCACAGGAATGGAGTGACACAGCAGTCACAATTATGAAGTCCACTGTCCTTGTGCTGGGCAAAGGCATCCTCTGATTATCACTTTGACGGCCTCTTCTACATTCTTTTTGGCTCTTCCCTGGATCCTCTCCCACTGTCCCTGGAGTCTCCTGTGTTTAGAGCCACTCTATCCATGTGTCTACAGTAGTACCTCTCAGAGTTACTCCCTGTGTGTCTCACCAAGACCAGCTCCTACCAAGTCTCCACAAGAGTCTGATTTTGTGATTTTCTTTATCCCTGAAAAAAATCTTATCTCACTTCAGAGTCTTCAATTAAAATCTTAATTTCACTCTGCCAAGTGGTAATGTCCTGCTTTATTACTGACTAATAGTGTCTGTCCCCATTTGCTGCTACCTGTCATTCTTTGTGATATTTGAATTATCTTCTTGATAAAATGCTGGATAGGAAACTGAGGGTCAGATCAAACTGAATGCTGCCATGGCAGACCAGTGTGGTTTAAAGATTCAGTCTCATTTTTTACTTTCAACTTATTGATTTCTCTAGTCTAATTTCAATTATTTTAATAATTCTAGGAGTCAAAATGTAGTTGAATATTTCAACTCTGCCAGACAACAAAAGAGGAAAAGGGGCTTGTTTAACAGCCATTGCAGTTAATATTTTAAAATAAACTTCATAATATAAATGAGAGTTGCTTACAATGTCTCTTATTCAATAACTGGTGCTGACCAATTAAACTTTAATTTGTATTCAGTATAAAATGTGAGTGATTATAAATAAGCAGAAAAATCAGAAGTTTGGAGTGGGGGTTTTTTTATATACTATCAAAAATATTTTCTTAGATTTACACCTTAAAAACTTAGAAACTTTAAGTGTCAGCAGACATGGGAAGAATTTAGGAACCTGAAATTTATTTTATATCAAGACAGTTATAAGAATTGTTGAATTCTTATATTAAAGAAGTGTGTCTTTAATATCATTTTCTTCTTTTTATATCAAGGTAATTTTTTATCGAGGACACCGTATTCTAGATTATGTTTAGACAGAACTTCAGAAGAGAGAAGAAATATAGATTTGGTTTTGTCACAAGATATTTTCTTAGACTCCCACACTTTATGGCATCTATTTTGAACAGTTCTAAACTTATGCTGACTTTGTAATATTTTGACATTAACATATGTGCTCATACTTCTTTTGGGAACACTGGTAGTCCTTTCCATTTACCAAGACGAGGCAATGGTCTGTTTTCTAGACAAAGTAATGATTGCAGAAATTTTAGGAGTTACCACTTGCACCAAGACCTATGAATGAAATTTCTTTTTTTCTATTGCATGGATCAGACCTGCTAAAAGCTTTTCCTTTTTCCAGAAGGAAAGTATTTTTTATTTTTTGTTTTTTATTATATAAGTGGCAATATTTTTGGGGTTTTTTTTTAATATTAGTGCTCTCTTTGGTAATAATAGGGCCTTTGATTCAAAAAAATGAAGATCTTATTGTATTCCTTAAACTAGTATTTTATCCTAGTCAGATGAAAAAACTTGAATAAAACCACTTTAATAGTTCTTGTTTCAGGCCTAATTTTAGGTTGATATCAAAAGATAATTTATTTATTATCATAGATTTACAGTGTTTGCAAATAAAATATAATTTAAAACATATTTTATAAATATTAAACTATATCCTCAACACTCCATCACTATTCAATTTTTTTTAAAAAAAGCAATTTACATAGGCTAAATTTAGATGTTCATGTGTGATAACTTTAATAGTTTCATAATATATTTCATGTTGCAAACATGTTAAACAACCATTAATAGCTGATAGAAAATGCTATCATTGTCATGTGAAATGAGTCAGAAAATCACTGTCAAGTGATCTTTGTTTGCAGTTTACTATCCAAAGAGTGCATATATTTTGTAATTCTTGGACATGTGATTAGGAGCTTTAAAGTCAAAAAGAATTTTTCATATTTATTTTCATTTATTCATAAGGAACTGTCCATAGCTTAGCAAACTATATTTTTAGAGGGTTGTTTGTTTTGTTTTTGTAGTTTTGCAGGGTTTTTTTTTAACCACTAGGGGTTATGAACTGTGGATGTTCTTTTATGAATGTGCCTCATAATTTTAACGTAATTTTTATGATTGAGTATATATAAAATTTAACTTCCTTCACCAAGACCTTAAAAAATTTCCTTCCAATCCTCTTGACTTGCTTTAAGTTCACCATTGTTCTCAGTAATAACTGGCTCTATTTTAACATGGACCAAGGAAGCTGACTGTCAATCCCTGTGTAAAGAAACTTCATGTTTCAGAAAAAAAAATTAGCTGAACACAAAATCTGTTTGTAAAATTACCAATGAAACATTAGAAGCATTATATTTGTAGAGGTATATTAGTAAACATTTTGTTACAAAGCTAGCTAATGATTTTTACTGGAAGTGTACTAATATTTTTGGATGTTTCATGAGATACTCACATATATTTGTTAAAGCCCAGCTTGTTTAGACATACAGGAAATGGGCAATTTCCTCACCCAACATTAATCAACTAAAAGTCATTGCCTAAAAATCAGGCATCTAATTAAGACTACTCATCTAGGTCTGCATCTGTAGTCAATGTGTGGGTCCTAGTGTTAAGTTTCTTTTTAAAAAAGTCACAGTGTAATAATTTTAAAGGATCTAATTAAGTCACTTTTAAATCAGACAATTGTCAATTTGGATTTCTTTTTCTGAGCATAGAGTTTGCTTTTCTTAGTCTTAAGTAAACTGTTTAGTCTATGCCTAGACCTACACCCCTGCCTGCTAAACCTTTGGGTCTCAAACCCCACTAGCCTAAACTCCTTCTTTGCCTCTGTTCATATAATGAAAAAAAATTAGTTACAGGTTTTTTTGGTATAATGAATAATTATTCTATATTCTTGTATAATCTTGTATATTCTTGTATAGTGAGAAATTCTGGTTTGTAGTACTGCAGTTATTTCCTCATAAAGAAATAAATTTTTAGGGGCAAAAGAAGAAGGAACTTCATTAAATAAGTTAGCAGTGCTCTTGCTTTATGAAGAGAAACAGAAAGGATAGTCATGACTGATCCAAACTTATTTAGATATTAAACACATAAAAAAAAATCTACTCTATTATGGATTAATCTCTGACAGATATATCTATCTGTTTTCTCCCCCTTAGTAATAGTAGGTCAGAATATTTTTTTTTTTTTGTAAAATTAAAGAATTTTTTTTATTATTTATAGTAGTCACAAGATTGTTAAAGCATGTTGGATTTTTAAAATCATTATTACTTTCTTAATTGTGCCAGAGCTCATCCCTGTCATCTTCTGTTAAACCCAAATATTTATACTTTGATTTACAGGTACCCACACAAAAGTTCTGTTTTAACAACAATGAAGAGTGTTGACTGGTGAGAGTTGCTAGAAAGTATTTGCTAGAAGGTGTAGTTCTGCCATGTGTAATGTAACTATCAAATAATCTCCCTGAATATTGCTGTGAATACATGATTTAATATCTCAAGAGAAATTATTTCATGTATTAATAATGTATATGATGATATTTTCAGTCAACCTTCATTAATTTCAACATTCTGTACTATGAGAAATGTCTATGTCTGTGTGCATACATTTTTTTTCAGCATCCAATATTTCTTCTTTCAGTAATATTTAAAACCACATACAAAATACTGCATTCAGAGTCAGGCTCAGTGTGGGTTCATTCAAAATCAGAGCTTGTTTCTAAACACAACAAAACAAATTATAGATGAAAAGGCTCTGTAAATAAAATTTACATTTAGTTCCTGGAGAATGATATAGAAAAACACTGTCAAACTTGCTTAGTCACTTGAAGATACTTTAGACCCTAAAACTGAAGATCGTGAGCATGCATGCACTTACATCTGCAAATGTCTAGATAAAATACAGCAAAATGCAAAATAGACTTAATGTATTCAGTATGCTTAGAACAAGCTGTACTTTGCATTTCATAACTCTGTGCTGTGTTATTTCAGTTACTTCACTTAAAATCAAAGCCTTTTATATAAATTTTCAAGGAGAATATTTTCTAGGAGATAAGAAGACCCGGATTTAAATTTCTGCAGTGGCATTCTTCACATCCCAGGGAATTTCCACAGTCACCAAACCACCAGATACTTTGTTTAAAACTGTGAGTTTCATATCTGCCAGTAAAAGCAGGCACTTTACAGCTGGGAGTGTCAGAGGTAGAACAGGCTAGAGAACAGCTTATTACATTCAATATTGTAGCCAGAACGTGTTGTATGTATAAGGTAGAGGTACACTAAATAAGATTAAATTAATATTTATTTATCTTACACCTAGACATCAGTAAACCATACCAGTACATTAGGCAATTCATAACTCTTTAAAGCAAAATATATAATGCCAGCAGTATATAAAATGTTACTGCAAACGAGACTTGCAAGATAGATACACAAGCAGGGTTCAGGAAAACATATGCAAGTAGTAAAATCTGTGAAAGAATGTAAAGAAGAAACAGTATTTGGCAAAATGCTAACAACTACAGGTACTACAAGATCATATTTGATGACCTTAACAGGTAAGATCACCTCCTTTCTGTTGAATAGAGATCTGTAGAACACAAAACATCAGTGAAGAGAGACTCAAGATGGGATAGAATGAATACTCCCGCTTTATTTGGAGCTTCCCTTGTCAAAGAGTTCTCAGACATGGTCGTCTTGGTCTCAGAGAGCTTAGAGCTGTACCTATCAATTCTGACTATACAGTATCAGCTAAATGTTGCTGCTGGTTTAAGTTCAAAGTCTTAAGGATTTTTTAATATATGTAGTAATAATAATTGGCAATGACTAAGAAATAGGATGGGCAATGCTTATTGCTAATGAATAGCAAAATATCAAACTATTATTCTGATGTTTAAAACTGGCCACATCTCTCCATCATTTCTATTCAGAGTAATTTCTAATTTCCTTGCTGAATGTATGCATACATTATGCATATATATAATGTAACTATATATATAAAGTACATACATAGGTGTTGCATGTAACCATTGTACATTTGCATCGTACGTATATATTTAGTTGTAAGAATTTCTGTATTATTTTAGAAACCAGGCTAGAGGGAATCCAAGATCTAAGACAGCCTTTTCTGGATATAGCTCTAAATAGATGAGTGCAGACATCAACTCTGTTTATTTCATCACCTCTGGGAGGTTTCCTCCATGCATTTGCATTCAACACTTTATGAAATAGTGCCCAGTCACAAAACCAGGGTCGTATAAAGTAATTGTATTTGCATGGCTTTCTCTGCTCCATGTGGCTGGAGGTGATCATCTAAACCTGTCTCAGGAAAGATAGCACTATAATAGCATCTCAGGATGCTATTATAGTGCTACTTAAGGTATCCAAGTAAACTTCAGTCTGAAATCTTAGGTCCTCAGGTGTGTTGTGTGGCTTAAAATACTCCGTGGGAAAAAACAAAATACACTGTTAGTATGCAGGATTTATTGTTAGCTCAATTAATTTTATAGCAGTGTTTTAGACTAAATTATATTACCAATGTATAAAAACCACACCAATGCCAATAGAGTAAATTTTTTTACAGAAATGTCTTCTTTGTATCCATTCCTTCTTTCTGATGTTATATTCACCTTCTCAGTGTACCTTTTGGTACTTTCTTAGAGGACAAAGACAAGTTGCCAGCATCCAAATCGTTTTCCTGGGAGGAACAAGAGGGTTGTGGAGAATGAGCTCTTTGTTATAAACAGGCTTCTATAAGAGGCTTCTGCTTGTTGCTCTGTTTATATTATTTTTTGCTTGGCTGTTTGATTTTTTTTTTTTTTTTCTCACATCAGTCTGTAGTTCTCTTGTGCTCCTAGCTAAGGTCTGAAAGTTATCCATCACCTTCTGCAACTTATCTGACCAACTGGTCTTCTGTTTATTGTATCTTAGAGTGCCAGATCTTTACCAGATTAGTTATTCCTGTGTCTTCAGCTACAATTACATTATCTTTTGGCTCAAGTAATAGTTCTGCAGTCAAACACAGAAATTTACTGGCTTTTTAGCACACCTTACAGTATCTTTTAACCTTTTCACCCTGTATTTGATTTGGCCAAATGTCCAGATATATTTTGGGAAGTCACATTGGAAAAATTAATGGTTTTCAGAATCTCTAAATCACTCCTCTTTCTGGGATTTTTTTTTTTTGGTTTTTATAAGTCCAGTTGATCACTGAAAATGTATGTATCTATTTCAATCTCACCTTTTCTTCTAAGAAGAAAAAATTGGTTTCCAACTTGATATACCATCGTTATGATTTAAACCTGGTCATTGTACCAACAGCAGAACTATCTCATCTAAAAATATGTAATTTGTTTTCCTTTAGTAGTTTCATTCCCTGAAATACTGTGATCAGTCTCTGCCAAGATAAATGCCCATCTTTGTATGCTTTTTGCATGAACTTTGTATGATCTTTACAGAAATGGTGAAGGACATAGTGCAGACAGTGTTAAAGACGTTAAAGACGTTAAAGACGACCAATATGAAATCTATACTGTCTTTTAGAAGGTTGGGTTTTTTTGACATTTCAGGGCTCATATGTGCAACACAACAAGTTAATAATTAATTGTTTTGATAAAATATTTGTTCTTATTTTGCAAATTATGTTCATGGTTCTCTTCCTATTAGGAGAAAATGCAGCTGAAATGTACACTGAAATGTATACTTCTCTGTTTCTATGCCTTAAGGGAAAAACCTCCTAAAGGGATGTCAACAATGATCAAACAATCTGAATTCATGTGTGTTACTTGGTCCTGAGAAAAATTTCAGTAGATTGGATTCTGAACAAACTGAAAGCTGAAAAAAAGTTTAACATTGTAAGAATAAAATTTTCTTTTTGTACTATTTCTGTTGCATTCAGGGAAAACAGATATTGTATAGTCTTTATAATAGGTAGTACTACATCAGAAAAAAACTCATGGCACAGGGAATTCCTTCTAACTGGAACAGGTTAGCCAATTCATCAAGGAAATGACAAATAATCAAACACTTTGAAAAAAATATTTCTCCAAGCTAATAGAAGCATAAAAAATTAAATTCCCCATGTTCTTTTTCTTCCCACATTTTTTTTTTAACATATTTTTCCAATTTGCTGGTAGAATAAAAGGAGGTTTCACTGTTCTCCTTATATATGTTGATAACACATTGCAAGAGCTGATTCATGAAGAACTAATAGTGACACTTTTTAACTTTAATTATTATTAAAAAATGTTGTCTATTGTCTTTTACAATTAATAAGGCAATACAGTAATACAGTAATCTTTTTTCTTATTATCCTTAGAGGGAGTGGAGTACTTGTAATCTCATTATTTTTACAGGATGGCTGTAACTGTATATGTAATATTCATGTGAATTTTACTGAAGTGGAAGAATATATATGAGTAATCTCATTTTCTCTGCTATATGCTTGTAAGATTGCATACATAACAATTCCATGACTACACTTGGTGATAAGACACATAATATTGAAACTTGCAAGTTTTTCCTTTTAATGAGGTTTGAATTAGACAAAGGATTCAAAGTTGCTCAGCTATTTCAATGAACTTGAAATAACTGAAGAATTTTCAAGAGAATTTATTGCTGTTGCTCTGTGATACTGTTTGACAAGAAAAAAGTTAAAGTAGAATTCCTATTATGAATCATTAACTAGATTGTGGAAAATCAAAAGTTAATGAATATTAATTAATGATTTTTTTTTCTTTTTTACTCATTATGTTTAAATCTCCTATGCATTTCAATATACAAAATACATGTAGAAAATTTTCTCTTAGGTTCATGAGTGTTACTGTAGAAAGGAAAACTTGAATTTTGTTCCCAAAGGATGTTTTACTTAACGCATCAAGATTTCAGAGTTAAAGTTAGTAAATATACAGCAATGGGTGCTGGTTGTGTGCTCTTGGACACTTTTTTTGACTGCTGTCTTTGTACATGTGTGGTGTCAACAGTAATCTCAGAAACCCTAGCAACTCTAGTAATGACATCATCAGAATTCTGAGATTATGTATTTTTCTTCAGATAACATAAATATTATAAGAGTTTGATTACTATGATTATCTAGATTTATTCCTTACAAAAAACATTTTACCCATACTGCTTTGAAAGATGGCCGAATTTTTACATGCATGATCTACATAATCTGTAGATTATCCTAGATAAATGCAATCAGACCCCCTTGTTCTCTTTTTCATCTCTTTTTCTTTTGCTTTTTTGTCCCTCAATCCCAGCTCTGAACCACCTGGACCATCCATGTGGCCATCCAGCTCAGTATCTCAGGACTGATGATATTCTTTGTTCTTTCCTCGCTTGGCCTGGGCAAAGCATGGTTACTGTATTCCAGCCCATACTCAGCACTGAAGTTTGTTGGGGGAGTGAGGAGCTTGTGGAGGTGTTTGTGGCTTGCGAGCCAGCACCTTTGACAAATTTGTTGTGGGAGCTGAGAACTTACTGAATTGTGCTGTACAGAATTAAGGGCTTGTTAGCTTTCACTAATGCTTAAGTGAATTGTAAGAATTAAAGGGCCTATTAGCCAACACCTTTGGAGTGAAGACCTTTCGAGTTTAAGCAGCAGGCTGGTTGCTGAAGTTAAGAAGATGTACACTAAAACAGATTTCCCTGATACGTTATTCTGGTTTTTTGCACAGCCCAATGAGAATTTACAAGAAACATCACACCCCTCCTTGTGGGTTGTGACAGGGTGAAGACTCTAAATTGAAAGAAAGGAGGTTTACATTTGATATTAGGAAGGAATTATTTTCTTTGAAGGTGATGAATCAGTGGAACATGTTGCCCTGAGAATCTGCAGATGTACCATCCCTGGAAATGTTTAAGGCCAGGTTGGAAGGGGCTTTAAGCAATCTGATCTGTTGAAAAGTGCCCTTGCCCAAAGCACATGCAAAGTCTTTAAGGTCCTTTCCAACCCAAACCATTCTATGATTGGAACACTTGTATATGCCAGTCTGGAGTGAAACATGCACAGAAAATAATCTCAATTGAAAATAAAGAAAATCTAAATTGTTCTCTTTGACATTAGTCTTACTAGTATGATAGTATTTTGTAAGTTTATTTGTATTCTGTGACAAGTCTTTTAATTTTTTCTGATCATGTAATGTATCACGTACTGCTAATGTAACTGTATGTTCCAAATGACAGAAACACACTCATGCTTCTGCTTTTTCTTTTCCTATATAAGGCTTTCCCACAATAGTAAAATACCCCATCTACTTTTTTCGTAAGGTTTTTTTATAAATTACTTTACAGATTCAAAACATTCTCTACCCAGGACTGCTACAGGGATTAATGTGAACATTGAACTCAATTTTGAGTTAAAATATAGCTGTAATGAGAACTTAAAAAAACAACAACCTGAAACAAAACAAGCAAATATACAAACCTCACTACTAACAACAAAAATACAGCCAGACCTTAAAGTGATACACTCCATTTCAAATAGTTTAGCACTTTCACAAATATAGAAATTGTTCACCCAAATGGAATATTCAGTCCTTACAAATTTTTACTTTCCTGCCAGCCCAATAGTAGTAAATTAATAAAGATTTCAATCAACGCAGTATTGTACATTTTTCAACCAATTTATTTCAAAAAGTGAAAATGCAGGTCAGGAAGCCATCCAGAACATCCTTCATCTAAAGCTCATGAAAGGCCCTACTTTTTGTTGATCTAGGATAGAATTTGTCAGATCATTGTTTATCAAACTGTAATGTGTTTCATCTTTCACACTGTTAATTTTTTGCTTCACAAGACCTTACATGTACTCAGTCTTCAAAAGGAAAAAGAAGGATATCTGAATTAGGGTCCTCTCTTATGCAGGGACATAAAGAAATTCAATTAGTGATTGGGAAAGATTACTAGAAATACTGCTAAAGAGATCTCATAACTATTCACTAGTATGAAATGGGCTGTCTGAAGATATTCATTGTGGCTTTTTTTTCAACTTAAGTAGTATATTTAGCATAACTCCAAATTATAATATGGGGAGCGGGTTAACTACTGTCCAGAAACCTTTTAAATGGAATTAGTAAGATGACAAAACTTGCTTTCCAGAATATAAAAAAAATAAGCTAAAAGTCCTGTTTCTATTTCACTGGCATATTGACAAAGAAATTTCCAGAATCCCAGAGAAAAATGATGTAATTCCCCGTAATTTGGTAATTTTTTTTATTAATAGCCCACTTTCAGAACATGAAACAGGTAACCAAAAATGATTACAGATATAGGTAATATATACAGATAATAGCTGTTGTACAGCAAATTTGCATTCTTTTTCCTTTCCTTTTTCATTAGTCAGTAGGAGATTGATTATAATTTTTCCCCAGGAAACATGCTTGTCTTCATTAATTGAAACATAAGATTTGGACTTTTATCGGTTTAGCATTATTTCAAAGTAGAAACAGTCTAAGAAACTTGTAAGAACTGATAATGACCCTCAACATGTAGCAGAATAATTCCTTTTTAATTTAAAAGACTTTCAGTGATCTTCCAGTAGAAGCTGATCATACCTATTGATAGAATCAATCAACAATAATTTATCACAGAAATCTATGTCTTTGTCATTTGAAATTCTATTCACTGGTTCATATATAAATGTTTGAAAACTGTCATGGTTTCACTGTAGGTATTGTTTAAAGAATGAAGATATTATTAAGCTACCTGCATCACCTGATTACTAAGGAAAAACACTGAACAAGCCTAAAGCACAAACCCCACATTACAGACTTACAGGAAAATTGAAGGTCAGTGTGTGGTCAAGATTATGAACACAGTCTGTTGGAACAGACAAAATTAGAACTGAGGCAAAAATGTTAGAAGTATAGACTAGCTATAAAGTATACTGATATTTCCTGTGTTTCCTCCTTTCTTTGACAATATATTTTAGAAGACTAAAAAATGATGAAGGCTAATTCTTTTTTGGTATAGCTGAATTTGTCTGGATAGAATAGTTATTTGTAACTGCCTACCCCTTTATTGACATTGCTATGATGCTCACTAGCTTCACTCAAAGCTTTCAGCTGTATAATGTGCCTCTGTAACTCACTTTTCACTGGGTAAAGACTGAATCTCATAGCAGTGCTGTAGCTGAGAGTGCCTAAAATAGTGATGGCCATCACACATTACACACGACCTAGAGCATTCATCACAAGATGTTTGTCTTGTGGAAGGAGCAGAGGTCATCTCTCACTCATGTTTTTTGATCTAGTAGCTATGTTCATTATTCTCAGGAACAGTGTTTCAGAGAATGAACTGAAATAATTCAGTGTAAAAACTATTCAAAATTTAAACCACTTGTAAAATTGAAGTATTAGATGTACTCTAGGCTTAATAATTATGACATCTGGACTATTTCATTTCACTGCCTCTTGAGCTCCAGTGTAGATGTCCATGGCCTCTATCAAAGAGAAAGATTTTTTTTTAAGCTAGGTGTTAAATACAGTAGTATTAATGTCTATTAACTGGAACATGAAAATATCAAATGATGCTGTATCCTAAAGGAACTGTTTCAGACAAATTATAATTTTCTTTAAACCACTTCACTTCATGGAAGATTGTAATGGCATGTCCATGGGGTTTTCATGAACAGACCTACTTAATTCTGAAAATATTCAGGTATCTTTGCATGATTCCAGGCTAGTTATCATTTCAGGAAGAGGGAAGATTAGGCCAATTATATGGATTTTTTACTTTCAAAATTTATGTAAGACTTTGTGGATAACAAGACTGATAGTGAGAATATAATTTGGAATCTCATATGTGATTATCAAACTCAATAAAGTGTAATTTTAACAAGTAGTAGCAGTGCTGTCCATTAAATATGGATGATAAGATGTAAAACTGGTGTCCCATTTAATTCACTCTGTATATAAAAATCAGTCTGTATTATTATGATTTTTTTCAAAAAGGAGACACTAAAACTATGCACTCTGAATAGAAAAGTGACTGACCTCATAGCTGCTAATTTAACTTTATTTTGAATTTTGAAAATTAGTGAAGCAGTACTGAAAACCAAGTAACTTTCTTTTGGATGTAAAAATTTTGTAGGCATCAGTTCTAGAAACTAAGATTTGAAAGTTTTGACCTTAGTTGCTTAGTTTTTATCTGTCTTCAATGGAATTTATATCACATAGTAGCTTCTGGCTATATTTAATCTTTTTAAGGAATTGCTTCTGACTGCAAATCTAATGAGATTATGTTGAGTTGTGATTTTTTTTAAGCATTTGCAGTTATCCTTAACTAAGAGTGAAAAATTCCAAAGGTTACTCCTTTTTATTCATTTTAAATCATTACAGTGGACTGATAATAAAAAAATCAGAAGGATTTATTTTTTAATTATAGAACTGAACTATGGTGTCCTGTATTTGTAGGAGTGCAATTAATTAATCCTACATTCACTTCTATCCTGAAACTTGCAGATTTTTCCTGAACTCTTCACTCAGTTTGGACTGCAGAGGGGATCTTGAATCCCATGTTTGGTTTCCACCATGAAAAAGACATTGAGGTGCTAAAGCTCATTCAAAGAAGACCAACAAAGCTGATGAAGGATCTGGAGTCACACAAGTCTTATGAAGAGCAGCTAAGGCAGCTGGGGTTGTTTAGCCTGGAGAAAAGAGGGCTCAGGGGCCATATGACCGTATACAACAACCCAAAAAGCAGTGGTACTGGTGTGGGGGGTCTGTCTCTTCTTCCCAAATAGAAAGAAACAGGGCAGGTGAAAATTATCCCAAGATGTTTCAGAAAAGCTTTAGAACATACATGAGGAGAAACTTTTTAATAAAAAAGTTTTTCAAGCACTGGAACAGGTTGCTCAGTGATGTAGTTGAGTCACCATCCCTGGAGGTATTTAAGAGATATGTATATGTGGTGCTGAGAGATGGTTTAGTGGTGGGCTTGGCAGTCCAGAGTTTACATTTGGATGCAATAGCCATAAATATATTTTCCAGCCTAAAAGATACTATGATTTTATCCCCTTTTTAAGAAAATAGTTATAATAATGAGGAATAAATAAGCAGAATCCAATCTAAAGCTATGAGGTGGCAATACTGTTACATGAAAATATTTCTTCTAGTGATTTTGGTGATTATATTTATTATTATTTATATTTATTAATGCTGGATACAAAAAGATCAACTTAGAATGGTGCTACATTATTCTTACTGTGCTATGTAAGGTTCAGTACACCTCAACATAACTTTTGGGTGTATAACAAGCCAGCTATCACAGATGCTTTGATTACTCAGGAAAAGGGAAGACACTGATGTCTTTGAAAACTATCAGAAAAAGACCTCATGTATTTAACTTTCAGGCCTGGGTTAATATATGAAGATTCACTATCTAGAAATATGCAAAAACTTCTGCTTATCTCAATATACCATTCAGGAACCTTATGATTAGTGAGATCAGTATCATATTGGGCAGCTGAATGTAGGTATAGCAGATTGGTGTTTTTCTGAAGAGTTTAAAGTCAATACATATTAGATGAAAATAGGATTGGAAAAAGTCTATAATAGATGGTAAATGATATCTTTATAGCAAATTTCATCTCAATTCAGTTCTGCAGGGAAAATGGGAAGCTTAATCAGAAACTAGTAATCCAAACATAGACCTGAAGTAAAAATTGTTTTGGAAGGACAGCACAAGAGTATGAACAATGATACTGACTCCGCCACTGCAATAATTATCAGGCAAGGACAGAGGGATAGAGTAAGACATGACAGAAAAAATTCCCCCACAGTGTAACCCAAGGAACCTTTAGGGAATGTTCTTGTTTCCATGTTTTATGGTGCTCCTACCTGATGATGTTACTATTTGGCTATCTCCACAGTTCTACCCAGACAATTTGCATTTAAGATGAAAAATCCAGGCCCTACTACCTCCTTTTGAACATACTTTTTTTTCTCTATCTTTTGTCTCTGCCTCATAGCTCCACAAATAATGTCTGATTATGGCTAGTTTCTCTGGTATTTAGATATTACTGAATGCAGTAATGAAAGAAACCATAGAGATACTTAATTATCTACACAGCAGGTGTCCAATGAAGAAACTTAATTCTAACCTTTTCCTCTGTGATAAGATAATTAGTTGGGTCTAATTGCTGCTAATATATATATTCACTGGTTGTAAACTGTGGTGAAAAGAAAAAAAAGATCAAAATAAAAACAGAATAAAAAGGGAACATCTCTTCTATAACACTACAGGAGTGCTGTCTCCTGCTTCTGAAGAATTACAGACATTGCTTAAAGGAAAGAAAACAAAACCCAACAAAATCTATCCATTTTTTTTCTGAAATAATAATAAATTGCACTTCCTGGATTAAAAATCCTAGCTATGAATACACATCTTTATACATTAAATTTATAACTAAGGAAAAATAGGCTGTTGGTGTTCCTACCAAGTACTATATTCAACTAGGGAAAAAACAAAACAAAATAAAACAAAAAACAACAGCAATGCTAGCAGGAATTTTGAGAGCAAATGACCCTAGGACCCTACACACTGGTGAAGGGTGGGGAAATTAGAAAAGCATGTGGGGATTACTTGTGATGATGAGATAAATACAAGATTTGCAAATCAATCATCAGTGACATTGTTTATAATACTAGCATAACTTCTCATGTTTTGATCTCATTATTAAACATTAAGATGCTGACATTGTTCACAAAGAAGTTTTGAAAAGATTTGCATTGATTATGCAGGCATTCAGCCAGACTCTATTAAAGGTAAGGTAAGAGCAAAACATTTTTTTGCAGTAATGTTTGAGATTCTGTGTGTGAGGGTACAAAATTTTTCATTGTTTAGTGTTCATACTTATGAGACTTTTTAGCAAAACAGGGAAAATATTGATAGGAAAAACAAAAGAACCCAGGAAGTTTACATTTTGCAATGCAGTTTTGTGGCTAGAGGATTCATTGTGAATGGTATACCCCGGGCACAGATATGTGCAGTTCATAGGGCTCTGAGAATAACAGAGATCAAATACAGGTTATTTTGGAACAGATGTAATAAAAATATTTCATTATCTTGAGTTGGCTTGCCGGTAACCTTTAGAAATGCTGTGCTTTCAGCCAAGAACGTTTATAGGACCTCCCTTAAATCCATCGTGTTGAATGGACAAAGGGCCGTAGTCAGCACCTTTAGAAGCTTTTCAGACCTCTTCAAGACCAAACCTCTATTTTCCATTGTCTTGTTCTCCGTCCACATTTAACACATAGTGGCAGTATAAGGTTGAATTCTTTCTTTTTCGCCCTTTATCAGAAGGGGCTCCTTTTCCTGCACTCTTTGTCTTCAACAGTCATTGTTGATGCTAGAGCACCTTAAGAGGAAAGTTAAATTCTCTCTTCTTTATTTTTGTTTTAATATGGTTAATACTATGAGAAGGCAGCTCTAAGGTTAGTGGAATAAAAATTCTAAAATAATTCAATATTATTGTTCTGGCAGAAATATTTGCTAAAAATGAAGAAGCATACCTAAAAATAGCAATTTGAATACTGAGAGGGAAATGCTAAAAACCAGATTGTAACTGTTAACAGTATCTAAAAAGAGTTATTTTATAATAATTCTCTCAAAAATAAATTCAGAATTTTTACTCATGAGATGTACAGGTACAAATTAGGAGGAACATATAATACTGAAATACGCTGTCAGAGAGAGATGAGAAGATTTATAGTCTCCAGTCTTCCAAACAGTAAGTTTGAATTCAGCTTAATGTTAGTACCACCTTTTTTAATCTGGTAGTTCCTCAGGCCATTTTCATGTAGTATATCCCGTCATCTGAGTTCCTAGATGTGTTTAGTGGAGATCCAGAAATTGAGTAAAACTGTTGGTTTGTTGTTTTTCAAATACATGTGCATGAGAGATTTAAATTTGGATGCAAGTATTTTTAATATGTTCATATATAAATATTTCTATATCTTTTCAGACTTCTACAGTTCTGAAAGTTGATTGGTCTCAGGCAGACTAGTTGAATACCAAATATAAATTTCTGCCATTAGAAGGCAGAAGGTAAGAAGGAAGGCCATTATAAATAAAGAAAAAAATAACTGTTATGTCTTATCCTTTATATATTAGGTTTTTTTTCCACTGTCATTTTTGACTCAAGACACATTTAATGTCAGTTTAGAAAAGTCATACTTTGCACCCATACTCTGATGTCCTTTGAATAAATATTAGGATTGAAGTTTCTAGTGCTAGTCATTCCCTACTTGCACAAAAACATAAGAAACTTCTCTAGCTAGAGGCAAAGAATAAAAAAAAAAAAATTGCTTTAGTTATGTTTCAAAAACTATGTTTAGATCTGGTTAAAAAAAATGTAGAGCTAGGGTACATCAGAACTGAGCATTATTTAAAAGTACTGCCACAAAAGTATTGCCATTAAGTACTAATTGGCTACTTGACTACTTGGCTACTTCCTTTATTCATATTCATGTAGTATCTGCAATCTAACCAGGCGAAGGTCCAGGTTTAGTCCATGAGTTTGTACACTGTAATTTAAACAAAATTAAATGTAAAGCACAGAGATGAGCTGAAAGCTGAGGTATGTCCCAGCAGGTATACCCAGACACATTCAGATATCAAAACTTTTAACACACCTTTGGAAAGATGAGAACACTGAGTCTCTAGGAGCTGGTAGAGTGCAAATACCTGCAAAATTACTGCTGGAGCTCAGAAAAGCACTGGCCTTTTCTGCACTCTATATGACATTGTTACAGCATTTGGACTAGTTGTCTCAAAGACAAGCAAATCACTGCTGCTGTCGACAAAATGTAAGATTAGTTTCAGAAAGTAGAGTGAGCTGCTTTGCCTGGTCCTAGAAGAGTAAGGAAGGTGCAAAAAATAGGTTGTAATCCAGATTTGCTAAAATCAGTGGAATTACTTATTTAAAATTAAACATATGCTTATGGGTACATGTATTCTTGATTTATGACCTTTATTTTATTGCAGTCAGTGTTCTCATTAATATTTATCAGGGTACACATCCATCTCCTTTGACCATTGCCACATTTTCTCAGTGCTCCATCATATTTAATAAAGAGGAAATAGATGTTTAATGCAGAATAATGTACTATTAATAAAAGCAATCATAACTGTTTTAGCATATGCCTAACTCACCCAGAGAAATTGAACCACCCAGTTACTAAATAAAAGAATGATAATAATAATTGTCATTTATTATTTGTGCAATGATTTTGATCTATGTATATAGTTTTCAGAAACTGAGAGAAATGCAGGTTTAGATGTGCATTTTTACATATGAAAGTACAGAAATTAGGGCACAAAACATGAAAAATCCCTAATTTCTGCTGGAACACTTAAAATATCTCTAAAAGTTTCCTTTTTATTTCTTCATTTTTTTAATTGCAAAGATTATTATTATTAATTTTTTTTGTAAAGGTATACAAACATCAAAACACATATTATTTCTCTTGTAAACTATATATAGAATGTGTATTGCTCTTTAAAGCTTGAAAGGGAACCTTCATTCATTGTACATTACTTGGTAATCAAACCCTATGACAATACTCCCCACTGAGAAAGGAAGGTTGACAGTGGAGGCTAATAAAACCATACTTTTTAAATTCATCTCTCTGACCAGATAAATTCTAAATCCACCATTTAATTGAGCTTAATGAGGTTTCACATTGTTTATATGCTCTGGTTATACCACTGCAATTAGCACCAAGGCATTACTCACTCTTGTCTTCATAAGAGTTTCATTTTAGCTTTTTTAAGAGGTCCTGCTACTTTTTTTGCTTCATTGCTTTGCTTTATTGAACATTATATGACATAGTAAGCAATTAAGTATATTTGTGGAAGAAATTAAATCACAAAAAGGGCATTAATGGTCAGGCTTAAATCCATAAAAGTTGGGAAACTGAAGTTAAGGTTGAAATCATACTTGTTTTACCTCTTTATGCCTAAGAAAGACAGTTTATATAATATTCAAGTGCAATATACTACATAGTATTCAAATTTATCTATTCTTTTTGTCTCCATAGCTATATACAATGTGGAAGAAAATTTATAATATTTACCCTATTATTGAGTATTTCCTTTCATTGGGAGTCTTTCAAGAGTTCAGCATTTTACTGATTATAGCTTAAGCTTTTTAAAAATAGTATTAAAATAGTCTACATCTATATATGCAAATACATCCAAGTAGGTTCTATTAAAACTTTATTCAAATATTTTGATTAATGTATTTTTATGTGGGCAGTAAAATATCTCAAAGATATTTAGTCACAAAACCACATTTATAATGGGCATAAGCAATGTCCTCAAAAACACCCTCATACAGACATTAAAAATTTATCTTTTTGAAGTGCTCCTTAAATTCTACACTAAAAAATTATTTTAAGTAATGTGAAAAATAGGAATTATTTTCTACTGCATTTTAGCAGAAGAATGGCGTTTCAAGAAACTGTGTTAACTTACACCAAGGAGATCAGTTTCACTATATCTAGCCTTGAATAGGAGAATAGCCACTAAAACTTTATCTTGTTCAAAATTAAATCACTTTTAAACGTGAAAAAGAGATTGTCTGCAGGCTCAAATATATAAAAACTTTTCATTTAAAGTACAAGGCTATGTATATTTATAGGCAAATTATATTCAAAAGCATGCTACAGCAAATTGTTTGACAGTTGTAAAAAAAATTTTATGCATTAAAATGTTTTGTAAACGAATTTAGCTAAGATGAATCTTTATTCTTTTTTGCAGGTAAATTCCCAACAATAATAAAGTAGTGTGAAGGGTAATTTAATTGAAGAAATAAATGTCTTCTCTTATATATGACCTTTATTTAATTCCAGAATAAGCATATACTAGTTCAAGTGTTCTGAAAACTGGATGTTAAAGAATACCCTAATTTGAAAGTCTTTAGGACAATTCACTGATCTTACCCAAATAAACTATTTTCAGGGAATACTAAAAAAAATAATCTGAGAAAGATAAATTGAAGATTAGAAGAGGAACAAGAAAAAAAAAAAAAAAAAAAAAAAAGTACTGAAGAACTTATGACCATGAAGAGCCCTAGAGAAACACAGCAAAACCCAACAATAAAAAAGTATCATTTTGTTGGTGTGGAATAGGGAATATTTTGATAAGAACTACTATCACTTTCTCTGTCAGAACATCAAATCAGACCTCTCTTTGAACCTGTCCAAACCCGTTCCTTGAAGTATTGCACAAGTTACAAAGGTAAATATGTAGGAATCCAACAGTTATTGGAATATTAACTTAAACAGTTGATTCTTTGTGGAGAGAAGCCTCCAAGTTAACAATAAGATATATCAAAACCAAAAGGCTTTTAAATCACTTTACCTATTCCTCTGTATGTATTCTTCCCTTAGGCTACCTAAAAATTTATTTCTCTCCCCAAATTCTGCCAGCAGCCTGCTTTTCACAGAAGCGTCTCTGCTCGACCTACATGTTAAATTAGGGATTAAATTTTTCTCTGTCTAATATGTTCTTCTACATGGAAACTTCGGCTTCTTAGTACATTCAATTAATCATAAGGGAAGGACTAATTTACCACTTATTCAATACTATCAAGCTCTCCTCTAGTCACTAAGTAAATAGTAAAAGAAGAGCAAACAGTAAAAGTAATGTCAACAATGCCTTCTGAAAAGTCTTCAGTGCCTTGAAATAGTTCTGCTTCCAAATGATGGTTCTACTTTATGCGTGCTAGTGTTTCTCCATAGTCAAATCAAAATATGAACACCATTTTCAGAATACTCTTAACTGTTAGAGAATGTCTGCAGTAATTGTTATCACACTTTAAATTTAGTACCAAATGCTCTAGAACAGCAGCATCTTGACAAACTACAGTGCTCAAATTAGGATAAACAGGACACTGCATATGTGACCATGTCTTTTATAAGGATGGATTAACACCCTTGCCGAAGTGTTACTAAGGAAACTATTTGGTCTATGCATATTATAATCTGGTTTATGGGTGATAATAATTTTGATTTTCAGGTCTTTACAGTTTTATTAAAAGTAGAGCTCTAAATTCATACATCTCTTAAAATTCCATCTTAGGTAAGTTGCGTCAACATATTAAAAGGGGTGGAAAATATTTTTCTTCTTTTTTATATGAGCCTGCTCTCATTGGAGAAAAGTAGTATTGCCTCAGAAAAAAATAAACAAAAAAACAAGACTTCTTTCAGAAAGAAAGGAGTGATTCCTTTGAACGTTCTGTGTAATTTGCAATTATGTATAATTAGATTGACATCAATAGTCTTAAGTATGTTAATAGTTTTGATTTTGTTCTTGAAAGGACAAGAACTTGAACTTTTCCTCCCTACTAGATTGGAGTGAAGGAACATAACTTTTGCTCTGCAACAGATGTATAACTTTTTGTTAGTTAATTGCTTGCAATAGAACTTGGGCAGGAAAGAACAATTTCTTTCCAAAAAAATCACTTTTCCTATATCACATTTCTATTATTCAATGACAGCAAAAATCCCACCTCACTCTCTGAATGTGTCACTGTGTGAAGGAAAGAAATTGTCACCATGACAAGAAGTCATTGAGTATCCATGACAGAAGCTTAGAATAAATATCTATTTCCTCAACCTTCTTCCTAGACGTCTCAATATTTCCTTAAACATCAATGAATATGCATAAGGAAAATCTAAAAATTCATTAAATAACAAAGAAGGAGAAATATCCATGAAAAAAAAAATTAAATAACATTTCTTCTTTTTTTTTCTTAATTTAATGTTGTCTGACCAGTTTCAAGACAGGTTATTCAAAGCACTTGAAGGATTGATTAGTAATAGAAATTTTTATTTTGCAATCAACAATTAGCTTTTACTATCATACATCAAAAAATTATACATATGTACACTGTACCTAGTCACAGACAAAAGGATTCCTATGAGGTCTATTCAGATTAACCAGTTCAGAATAAGCAAGATTAATGCTTTTTGTGAATTAAATGCTTCTTCACTTAGAATTCCTCTATGGATCAATGCAGTCTCTCTTCTTTTCTTGATATTTGTACCCCATGTCAAGGCTAACTGTAAAACCATCAATCAGATGGCAGAGAACATTTTCTAGTATTAATTAAGCAAATCATTAAAAGTCAGGAAATAAGCTTTACAATGTGGAACCTAAATACATGAAATAGTCCTTTCACTAAAAGATAACAATGAGAATTGCTTGCTTTTCATAGACAAAGTGAGGTTACACCAGTGTGGTAGAATATTGCTGACATAAGCAAACCTAGATTAAGAGACTGGAAGTTGAAATGAGAAAAAAAGAATCAATCTTGAAATAAGGTGTATTTTCCTAGCTGTGATGGCAATTAAACACTGGAAAAACTTCCACAGGAGGCAATGGACTAACCGATGCCTGCAGTCTTTAAAATGAGAAGAACTGTCTTTAAACATACAACAATTTCCTCAGGCCTTTCAGATATGATATGAACTTGAAAAGAAAGTGTTGGAGTTGAGTGTTCTGACTGGCCATCTCTGTCACTGGAATTTGTGATAGCATAAGGCAGTTGTTCTTGTTTTTCTTATTCGCATTTGAGGACATCAAGATAATAAGCCTTGTCCGTATATTTGCAGATCTATGCAAGAGAATGACTACAAGTTAATTTCAAATAATATGTTTTGAGGTTATGTTCTCCCATTCTGCCTTCTCCCTTCAGACTTGAAGACTGACACAGTAAATTTTCGTATTTTTCATCTCTCTATTATGAGCATAGGATGTAGGTTATATAATGTGACATAGACAAAGAGCAAACCTGTTCCCTTAGTAATACACAGACTCTTCTCCAACACTGAAACCAAGATAATGATATTTTTGTTTTTCATGGTCCTTTCCTGAGACACAAAGTCTGCTCCTCTCACAACATAAAGCTATTCTACTAATGAAGTACTGTTCTTGTATAGAATATTTAGGTGAAAATTCATGAACAGGGTGATAGGAAAACCAAACTGAATTATTTTTGTATCACATCACACCTGGGAAAATGTGGAATTTTTTTTTTTTCAGTTCAGATCTTAAAAATGTGTAATCATATAAATTATGTGAACTCATTTATGCACCATTTGCATACATAATGGAAGCTAATCTTACATTTAAATGTTTAGGTGGGTAAAAAACAATTTAAAAGGCTTGTGAAAATTAAGGATCGATTTAATGGGCTAGCAGAATGCTACAAATATTTTCAATAATGTTTTGTGTCATTTAAGTTTGGATTGTTCCATTTGAAACATCTCCAGAAATCCATAAAGCCACTGTTCAAAAGATAGAGCGGTAAGAATATACTCCGGCAGTGTTATGATCCTTGTACCCTGAGCCTGTATTATGAGAAATTTTCCTTCACATGAATCAAACAAACTGAGTTTAGTCTACATGTTTTCTCTGTAATGGAGAAAAAAGACCAAAAGCTTCTCTCTGGATTTTTCCTGGAATAAAAGATAATCTGGGCTGCATAATTCAGTGGAGAAATGGCCCATTCTTTTGGGAAGAACTCACTCCTTTTGCTTAACACAGTACTTGCACAAACATATAATTGCATAATTGAAGATACTTTATAAATGTGTGCAAATGAATAATCAAAATCAGATAAATAAATAAATAAATAAATAAAATAAATAAATAAAAATAACCCAAAAAATAACAAAGGAGATGATTAAAAAGGACTAGAAATCTTAAGAAAAACAGTTGCTAAAAGATTGTTCTCTAAACAACAGATGTGATATGTAAATGCTAATGTCTTCTACAAAACTTCAAAGCAGACATATTTTAATCAATCATCCTGCTTTCAGAGACTGTAGCAAACAGGTTTTCCAAATTTGTTTAGAATATGACTGTGATCATTGTTGGGTGTTAGGCAAAATGTTTTTAAGAGTTCAGGGAACCAAATGTATCATTTCTTTTCAAGATTTGAAAAAAAAGGAGAAAGTAATAACACAAAAAGTATTGCAGATCCTCTGCATAGGTTTTCATTCTAAAGACAATAAGAATGAGTACATGCTATGTTTTCAAACAAATATTGTCAGCAAAGTTTTTAGTTAAACTGAAATGGCACAAAAATTAGTGTTACAATAAACATATTTATAATTGAATATTCTCTAAGATGTTCTTTATATTTTCAATTCATTTGATTACTTTTGTCTTCATTGCTTCTAAAAGCATTGAAAATTGAATTATACAAGAGTATGCGTTCATAGAGGGCCATATAAATTCACATATCAGAGTACCTTTGCTGGGAAAAGAAATATAGGAAAAAAAGGAAGCCTTGCAAGGTCTAGGGTTAATAAGAACATTCATTTAACTCAAATTATACCAGCACTTCCCATTCCCGTCCATTTGCCTCCTGTTGCAGGTTCCCGGTTTGCCATGTGCCTGAACGAGTGCTCTGTGTGTCTTGCACTGACTCTACAGCTGGCCGTGCTTCCCAGGTGGCAGAGGTTCTGCAATGACCTGCAGGTACAGGAAGTTCCATTTCTATCTCCAGTATAACTTCAAAGAGACTTTTTTTTTTTTTTCCCCGTCTTTACAGAGTTATTTGGTTTCTTCCCTCGAACTAGTTTTGAGCAGAGATCTTGGCAGGCGGGGAGAGAGTGCAGCTCTGAGGTCTTTTTAACAGAGGGTAGTGACAGAGAGAGAGTTACAGTGAAGTGAAATGGAGGTGGGCAGGTGGGTTGGAGTGAGCTGAACTGCTATGTGCTCTAGGGGCATACCTACCTGCTGCTGTTGATTTAATATATTCCTAAGAAAATATCAGTGATGAGAACTTACCTGTTTTGGATGCCAATGTGTATAGATATTCCGAATCAATATTGTTTCTTCAGAGGAAGACAAATTAGGAATCAATGCAGACATCTACTTTTAGGGAAAGGATCTATATTGGAGATATACCTTTTCCTCAAAGGAACTGCTAGCTAGGTATCCTAAATAGTGTTCCTCTTATGTAATACAACAAGCTCATAATAAAGAATTATCACATACATACCGGAAATATCAGGAAAAAAATATTGAAAGCACTAAATTATTGGAAGTTTTGAACTCAGAAAAGCAGAAAAATGATTCAAAGATTCTTGAACTCCCTACACTTTTTCTTCCAGGATGAAAGGGTTTTTTTTGTGGATAATTAAATACATTTATCTCTATCACCTAACAGCAGAACATCCCATATATTGAAGTGAGATTTGTAAATCACACAGTCCTTCGGAAAAAGAAAAATATTTTTTTCCCTTGAGAGCAAGGTAATTTGATTCAATTTTTTTCACTAAAATCACAGGAGTGATGAGAGAGGAATTTACTTACTTTAAATACGTTTCAAGTCTTAGGGCTTAACATTTTTTTCTTGGCAAGGAAAGGGAGAGGAAGTATGATCTCTTATTTTGAAAAGCAGATTTTTATTTTTTTTGTTTCTCATCAATAAACATGTCATTTGATTTTTTTTATCTATGCTGTTACCACATCATCTGCTCAGGTAAATGTTAGGTACTCGAGAAAATTAAGGCCTTTAAGAAAGATAAAAATATCTCACCTAGCGCTTTTATCTCACAGAAAATCAGTGTTTGTAATAAGGATTCAGTCTGAATTTTGTTGATCCTCTCCACTGCATGGACTAGTATTTGCATTTTCATTTGCTTTTTCTGAGAGCTTTTTCCTTGAGAATATATTCATATTCTGAACACTAGTGTTATATTTCAAAGTAATATGTATAGCAGAACTGCCTTTACATACAAGTGCCTTCATTTATTTCTTCTGCTTTTCATGCTTTAACAAGAGAGTGAAAAAAGCCATACATTTATATACTTGATAATTTTCCCTCTTATTTTTATATATAAAGTGGATTTTTATAACTAGATACTGAATAAGTCATTCCTCAGTAACTTTTTTATTTGTCTGACAACTTTGATACCCTTTATTTTGTTGATGGACAATGATTTTTTTTTTTAAATTTTATTTTATATTCTTGTATTACTTGCAGTTGACTTCACTGGACTGAGTACTGTATCCATTCTTTGTGTCACTTACTGATTGTGAAATTAAGGGAACAATGCTGATGGGATTCACCTGATAACAGTCTATAAGATACATGTCTACAGTTAAAATAATAATTTAGTCTATGCTTTTTATAAATGAAGATATATATAGCCCATTTAGCCAATCTGGTTTGAAAGTTAGCCCATTGACAATGGCTAATTCTGCCTTTCACAGAAGTAACTTTGTTGGGCAGCTTTCAAATAAGTAACATTAAGGAATAATTCTTATCTAACAGAAATGTATGTCAATATGTTAGATTTCAGCCTAACCAAATGTTAATCTAGACAGGAATAAGGAAAACTAGAGCTACCAGCTTAGGAGATATATATCTTTTATACATCAACAGATAAGTGAAGTGAATTCCATCCTATATCAATCACTTCATGACAGGTGCTCACTATTTAACTTCTTCACTACCTGACATGCCTTCATTGCTATTAGGTTATGAGAAGCAGTCCTCAGTGTAGCTTCTTTGAAGACTTCTCGCTAGGTTAGCAAGCCTGTTTCTAAATATACTCATGCTCCACTTTGTCAGATGCATTGGACCTTGTCCAAGAGTCCTTGTCAGACTTGGAGTCCCATATAAAAGCCAAAGTCCAGTTTGAAACAAGACCTGAGCAGAAGGAATTAATCCACTGGATACATTAGTTGCTTCTTTCCCCTGTCATAACATTATTGGCATATATCACAGAGCTCCCACTCCTCAGTCCAAAAGCTATTAAATCATTCTTGATGAAACCTCGTGTCTTCTCTGGTAGTGCAACTGGTGCACATCCCAGCTAAGCAGCAAGGGGCAATGCTTCAAGAGTCAGACAGATCTTGAGTCTTCCTGAGACATCCTAGGTCTGAGCTCCCCACAAGCATCTGTTCTCCCAAAACACATTAGACAAGTTTGTGTCAACTTTGCTTTACTCCTGGAGGAGGGTCCCAGTGAGTTTCTGGATTGTTCTCTTAATGCAGTCACTTGGTTGAGGCTTTTCTAACTCAACCTGCCGGCTGTGACAGGTCTTGTCTACAACCATCAATTTTTATTGCGCTATACAAGTCCTGAAGCACAGAGCTGTAACTTGAAAAGGTTTCTTCATGCTTATAAAAGTCTCAAGTTTTCAGACAACTCTGCTTTGGGAGTCTGCATCCACTGCTATTGATGGAAAACCTATTTTGCACATCCCTCCTTCCTTATACCACAGACTCAGGATCCTGCCCCAGCAGACTCTCTGTGAAGACCCTATAATTCTTTTTTAATCCTCCCAGTTGGTGTATGATCTGTCCATCTCTTCTTCCAGCTACCCCTCATGGCAATTCATGTGTGGCCCGAGCACATCCTCTTTGTGTGAGGCTGCTTAGCACCAGGAAGTCAAGATCTACAAAAACATATTCTCTCTGGACCTCTATCTGGGTCAAGTCCTTTGACAGATCAAGGTAGATTTTTGCCCAGAGATTATGTTCTGAATAACTTTGACATGACCTTTACATGACCCCACACGGTCTTGAGCAGAGTGTCTGGACTTCTCTCCACCCCTGCTGAGCTAACTATTGCAAGAAGGTCAGTGTGCTTTAGCTGCCTTTGCTGTCCTTTGCACTCTTATAAAAAGATTGTGACTGCTGATAGCATCCCCACTGTGCAAAAAAAATTGGTTGTCAGACACTATAGCTCTCTGAAATCCTTTCCTCCAAGGGAAATTGCTGCAACTTCTCCTGTAAGATTGACACCTCTTGTATTTCAAAATAATTGTGATAGAGAATGGTTCTCCCAGATGTGATCAGTATCATAAGATTGAATTAAATATTTTATACAAAGCAAACCTGCAAGTGATATTCCTTAAAAGAGAGTATTAATAGTATGGATAATAAGCAACAAGATTTATTTTAAAATTATGAAAAACTATGTTTCTAAGTTTAGGGGTTAAAGTAGTAGTACAAGCAAAAGGAAGTAAGCACTTGAGAATATCAGTTTATTTCTTAGGGATTAAGAGAAGCAAGGAACCACAGGAAACATTAAACAAGCATCCATCAACAGAAATCCAATTGTTTAGGACTGGTCAGAAAGTATGGATGGAATAGTTTTAGTAGCAGATAAGAGTAGCAATTAAATTGAATCAGCTCCAAGAACAACCTCTCCTCTCAAAAGTATAGAAAGATGAGAGTTGTAAGCAATGAATCAGTCAATATTTAATGTTTTCAAGTTATGTGTGCAGCGGCAGAAGCGGAGTTTAAAATGTTAAGTATCTGTGTTGTGATCCACTTCAAGTAGTGTGCTGAAACTAGTATTATCACTCAACTCTGCCTCAAAAATGTGTTTTTGAAAGTGACATTTTTCATAGGATATTACATTTCTATGAAACTCATTTTAGAGACTGACACTAATTTGAGTCCTTATCTATTAAAAAATATCCTCTTAAAACATGGATGAAGAGTAACATAGACTTGTGAACTTTCCACAATTTCTTGATGATCCAGAACATGCAGTCAAATGAGGATATCAGATTTAGTTCCACTCCAGGAAATTTGAATTCACAGTCCCAAAAAGAACAGGAAGAGCTGAACTATCAGCCCAATATCCATTCTGAACACACCTTTTTCTATAGCCTGCACTTCAATATTTATAAAAGTTTGTAAGCAAACTAAGTTTCATCTCCACTTTTTTAATGAATACATAACTATTTTTGGCCTATTTTTTTTTGCGTACTATTGTAGATAATTACCTTTTTACAATCTTCAGGCTTTTATAAGCTGTTAAAGTTTCTGTTACTAGAACTGAAGACTGGCCTTGCTTGTCTTCAACATAGTACATGGATATTCCTGAGTAATCTGTAAAATGCTTTTTGTATTGGCCCAGTGAATTTCAAGTTTTCTGCACTGTAATATTTCTCTTACTTATTAAGAATGAAAAAAGCATTTAATGTTTTTACCTTAGGAAAAAGAAGGAAATAACTATTCTAAATAAAAAGGGTAATTTTCTAATGGACTGAAGGAAACAATTTTTCATGTAAAAATCCCAATATTAAAAAAAAATTTATTCATAGGTCTGAAAAAGAAGTAACGTAGTAGAATGCAAATGTCTCTGTGTGTTATAGTTTTGGCTGGGGTAGAGTCTTCACATTAGCTGGTGGAGGCCTGTGTTTGTTATGAAAATGTTGTTGATAACACAGTGTTATGAGATTGTTTTCATTGCTGCTGAACAAAATTTACACGGCCTCAAAGTCTTTTCTGTTCCTCATCCTTCCCAACCAGTGAGGCTGCAGGTGAAGTTATGAGGGAAAACATCTGGGGCAGCTGAGCCAACTGACTCAAGGGATATTCCAGCCCAAATGATGTCATGCTCAGAATATAAATTGGGAGGAAGAAGAAGGAAAAGGAGGTGAGAGGACATATGGAGAGATGGCATTTGCCTGAGTCATTGTTATGTGTGTTGGATCCCTGCTTTCCTGGACATGGCCGAACCTGCTGATGGGAATTACTGGATGAATTCCTCATTTTGCTTGCATGTTGAGCTTTTCCTTTACCTTTTAAACTGTTCTTATCTCAATCCACAAGTTTTCTCGTTTTTGATATGCTGATTCTCGTCTCCATCCCACTGCAAGAACTGAGTGAGTTGTTCTGTGGTGTCAAGTTACTGGCTAGGATCAAACCATGACATTGTGGGAAACAAAAGAAATAAAAACTCTGAAACCTTCAGAAGGCAGATGAACTAGAGAATGTCAAAAACCTTGTAAGTCAAACTTGACTGAATAATATAGTTTCCAAAAAGGCTGCCTATATTACTCTTTCATTTCAGTTTTTCCACAGTGTAGCAATAACCATCATTCAAGTGCCAAACATAATATGTCTACTGAAATTATAATGTGGGAATTATGCACAATAGGGATTCACAGCCTATTCTATTATGATGTTTTACTGCTTCTATGAACATTAAAGACATTAAATTCAGTTGTAGAGAGAATATATTCACCCAAAATTCCTCAGAGGAATTTACACACTGAGAAAGTCATCACTCTAGGAAGAAACTATTTGAACTGAGAAAGTGACAACTGTTCTATGTCCAAGTTTTCCTGGAAAGAAACAGTATAACCAAAGTTCTGGGAAAGATGCAATACTCCATGGTGCTGTATCAAGCATTATAACTTTGATCACCTTCATACTCTTTAATGTATGTCTGTTCTATCATATGTCAGGTGTTAGGTAACTTACTCAAAATCCCTACATCTTTAATTACTAAGCCAAATGAATTCAGAGTATTTATACAAGAACGACATTTAAACAATCCCATCACACATTAGAATTCCTCCATGAAAATAATGGGCTATCCCTGATCTATGCCAAAAGACAGAGAAAAAAAAAAAGTTTAATTTTTAGTCCTCATCTCATATACTCTGCATACTTTATTCTACTCAACTCTTCTCCAAACAATAGCCCCCATAATTCTCCAAACAATTAGTATCTCCATGAAAAAGAAGATAAGAAATATATGACTTTGCTTTGGTGGCAGTAAAGGAATCATTGCTTAATCATCTTGACAGATATAATGATAGCACATCTGGATACAGGTCAGCAAAGTTGGGACTCACTTTCAAAAACAACTGGACCTAAGCCAGCTCAAAGGCCAGGCCTTTTGCTCAGCCTTACAGTCTTACAGGGCTGAAGATGATGTGGTAAAAGCAATTAATTTTCCAACTCCATGAAGTTTTGTGCGTGTTTCTTCCTGCAATTTTAAAAACAGGAATAAATAAAAATTTAAAAAAAAAAACAACACCCACAGAAGAACCATGTTTACTTATTCTTAAATACAAATATTGCCCCCCCCCTTTATTTAAGTCTTACAATATACTCTCAAAAACTCAACATGATCATTATGTAAGCATTACAAACTGTAGATTTCATTCCTTACTCATTTGGAAGAAGAAATAATTTTTACAATTGTTCTTCTAATATGCAATTTATAAGTTTTACATTAGTGTTTATAGGATAAATATGCAAAGAGAGAGAATTTTTATTTTATGTACCACTACTTAAAACTTGAGATTTAATCTTTTTATGAATATTTGCAACTATTTGTACTATAAATGTCAACATTACATTTTATGGCTATTAAAAAAAAGTGAAAACACATAAAAATACATTCCTATATAGTGATAGACTATTCTCATCTAGCAGCACTGTTACACATTCCTACAAGATCATAAAAATGCTGTTGCTATACCTAATGACAATGACATATATTTTATTATAGATATGCTTATTCTTATGGTATGTGTGCATATAGAGGTGCATATATATTATATCATATATATATATATATACAGTAAGCTGTTGTGTATACACATATTTAAGGACAGATAGTATATATATAAAGTATACTTTTTCTTGTGTGTCTGGTAAATTCAGAATGTTTAAAAACATATTCAAAGCATCCACTTTAAAAAAAAAAAAACAGAAAACAAACCTCTTAGTAGATAGACTGTAAAATCATTTGAATTAAGATAACATCAATCTTCCCTTAAAATGAAAGGCAGGAATTAGTCAATGATTTTGATTTTTCTGTGCTTCCTTAATACTAGATAAAATTCCTAACAGGAGTTGTTCTTGTTTACTGGAAATGATTCAAATTAAAGGTTCTTTAGTTCATAAAAGGAATGTCCCCTAAGAAATGGACATAATCAAGCTAAGGAGCAAAGCACAATAATGGAGGTACTCTCAGAGGGATCATCCTAATTATTTGTAATTACTGGAACAAGCAGCTATTCAGATGAAACACATAGAAAGTACAGGTACCTCAAAAACTTTTTGTTATTTATGTAAATCTTGAATTAAATATATAATTTACAGATTGGAAAGTATAATTTTAATTTATATTTAGATAGGGAAAATGTCATATATCATATATTACCTAAAAAAAGACATTTAATGAAGTAAAATGAGTAGTAAGATTGTGCTTCAATGATGCCAGAAATGATAGTGGAAGCATCTGCCACTACAATTTCCAAAGCTGGAACTGGCTGGGATAACCTTCAAATCTTTGCATTCATTTTGTTGTTTTATACTCTTTCTGTTTAATGTGCTGCATGAGGCATGTAGGCTACTCATTTTGCCACCTTTTACAAGAAATGTTTGGGGAAATTAGAACAAATGCTCCTAATGGAAAAATAAATGCTGTATTTATCTTTTCTGTACTGTTCTATGAATTTCTTAAAGAAGCAAGATTAATTTAACATTGGAATATCCTGAATTCTTAACAGGGAATTGATACTGATACTATTGTGCTACAATATGTAAACAAGTTAAGAATATATGTCTGCATTGGATATTTTGATTATTGCAGTGAAATTTATGGCAATAAAACAAGGGATAATCTACTATGCAGATAGCTTAAACTGCATCCATGATTAACAAAAATTTCTTAATTTTCTTTGTATTCCTCAACACATTTTATTTTCCATTCCTCATCTATTTTTCAAGACAGTGGGAATTTGTCTTTGTACCTTTCTTGTGGGTTTTTTTGGGCCAACATCTAATTTTCACGTGTGCTTATGACTTACTTGCACAAACATCAAAGAAAGGAAGAATATTACTGTCATCATTGCATAATGTTGGAAATAGGATGAAGGTTTTACACCTGACTACTATGTAGGGGGAAAAAATCTGCCTTTTGTTATTGCAACTGTGTCATATATATATATGTGTGTGTTTGTGTATATATATATATATATATTCTTCTATTCACCAAGTTAAAAAAATCAAAGCAAAAAAGCCTATTTAACCTCAAAACCCCCACATATATAATACATATATTTATATAATAGAGATACATTGTTAATTAGATGAAAACTAATTCTCAATAATGTTCAATGAAGCCACTCTTGTTGTTTCTCACATTTTATTTATGAATTCAGTTATTGACTGAAGTGTAACAGGTTTCACCCAGAGGGTGCTTTAGCACTGGAACAAGCTTCCCAGGGTATAAGTCCCAGTACTAATAAGTCCCAGAGTTATAAAAGAGTTTGGACAAGCCCTCAAGCATATGGTGGAAGTCTTTAGTGTTGTCCTAGGAAGGGGCAGGAGTTGGACTCAGTAGTCCTTATTGATTCCTTCCAACTTAGATTATCCTGCGATTCTATGATTTTGAGAGTGTTTCAACCAATTCTAAATCCAAAAAGAATCTGCTTTAGAATGCCCTAACTCTTATGCATCTTGTAAAGACCTTTCTCAACATTTGATTAAAGTGTAAAGGTTTGTACAAGGGGAAGTCTTATTCAGAAACATGCACATTGATCTTGCTGAAAATTGTTAAAAGAGAAAAGCACTAAATATAATATTTTTAGAAAATTATTTGCTAAATTGATAAAATAATTCACCATTTCTATTGTTGAGCAATGTGCAATAAAATAACATTTTTGATGGGGAGATAAAACTGTTCTTCATAAAAGAAAACACATTTTTATGAAAGTATATTGCCTCCTACAAATAAATTCTTATATTTTATTGGATATATATTATACATTTGTGAATGACATTATTAGCCATTCATTAACATGTATTATACCTTTCAAAATCAGAGATTTTGAGTATTTGAATATTTCTCCATTGATCTTAATTTTATAATTCATCCTTAGACTTCTACTAGAAGATTCTTAATGTTATAACTAATATATCATTCTGAAACTTTGGGGGTTTTTCTTGTCTGTTTCGTATTTCATAGTTTTTTATCTGGTTTCATAGATTATGTGCTGACTTTACAGCATTTTTACGTTTTTCCTGAAAGATCTGAAGTTTTCTAGTGTGTGTATATCCTCAGTAGCATTAGAGAGAGATTCCCTGCATCTTCGACTATTATGCAGAGAAAGAGATTGACTTAAACTTCAGCTTCTTGGTTGATGGAGGACACATAACTGACACAGATAATGGTGAGAAGCATCAGCACTTTATTGTTCCCAAGTACCATCTTTTATATCCTGTTTCTCACATGCATAACACCTGTGTGCCCTTTTACTCTTTTGTGACTGGTCCATACAGCTCAGCATTTGTGCTTCCTTTCCTTCAACGCTGTTCACCTGTCTGACACAGCTGCACCCCATTAGGGATGAGGCTCGGCTGCAGCCCCGTTCCTAATGTCCCATAGTCTGTTCTCCTACACTTGGTTTTAATATTATATAGTCTTTTGTCATGCAATCAAGTCTTCAGTCTCTTTTACTCCTTATCAGGCAGGTCAGAGCAGGGATACAACTACTAAAGGGTCAGCTGTACAGTGACGCTTTCAGAAGGAAGCTCAGAAATTAAGTGGTCTGTCTGGAAAAACAGACTGTGAAAGCATTAGAGAAACTGATGGACTGAAACTTCTCAGAAAAAAATATTGCTAAACTCAAAGTATTTGTATTTCAGAGCCTAAAAGCCTACAGCAGTAAAACATCCTTACTGATACAGTTATTTTAAACTCTCTATAAATATTCAATAAAGTATAAAAATTTAATGTACTAAGGCAGTTAAGGTACTAGGTGTATGTAATTTTAGACAGATTTTCCTGTTTATGTAGAGTCTCTACTAACCAGGTGCATTTTTTGATATGCTTTTCCTATTTCTGTTTAGGGATCCACAACGATCAAGTTGAACTCTTAAGTGAATGGCCCATATGGGGATTGAATCCACAACTTTGGTTGAGAGAACATTATTAGCAATGTTCTCTGACCAACAGGGCTAATCTCAGGGTCATTATGTGTAATAGTCAGACAGCAAATGTTAATCTTAAAATCCCCCTGCTTTGCTAATCCAATAGGACTCCTGCTACCCCACAATTAAAGAGTATACATTTTGCAATAATTTTCTGTCTTACGTGGTGAGTGCTCTACTAATGGAGATGCTGTTAAAAAAACAAAACAAAACAAAAAACAACCAAACAACAACAAAAAATCTAGATTATTAATTTTTAACATTTTAATAACTAGCAAGCCTATTAAAAAAAAAAAACTAAAAACACAACAAAATCTTAACAATATGTCAGTACAGTAAAAACTTTTAAACTAGATGATCTACTTGATTTAAAGTTTTACAAGGCTTTTCTATTTTTTGCTGAATTCTTTCCTAGATTTCACACAGAATTAGAAAACAAGTTCACTGGTCTTGCAGAACACTGATTCTTCACGCTGCAGTAGATCAAGGTTAGTCTATTTTAATTCTTGTATTTTATTAACATGTTGTATTTGTAAAACTCAAATACTTTCAGTAAACACATTTGCTATTACTTTGTAACATGCAAAGAGATAATATAGATTAATAAAATATAAAACCTGCTAGATTTTAGGAAATTCTTACAAGTTTGGAAGTCCTGCTATTTCAATGAAAGCAGAGCCACAGGCAGCACGAAAAACATTATAAAATAAGATGTTCTAAATTTAAAAAGCAGGATGGAATGTGACCATCTGTTTTAACCACCATAAAAAGTTAAAAGCAAGTATCATTTAGAATCAGTGTTAAGCCTTTTTTTTTTCCCATTATATTTTCAAAAGTTTTAAAGATTGGAGACTATTCAGCCAGCTTTACAGAAGAGAAAAAAGTCAGTTATTAGGACCAGTTACAGATGCAGAAAACTTGAAATATTTAAGGCAGCAGTTAAATGGGTAAAAGGATTACTAATGAATTTTAGTATCAATAAAAATGAAGAAAAGCACACAGGGTAAGAATTCGAATTATTCCTGTAGCTTACAACTATTTCAGTTTACAGCACTAGCCAGGAAAATAACCTTGGAATTACTGTTAACAGCGCAGAAGAAACCACTGCTTATACAAATATTGTGAATATCTCTAGGAGGAAACCAGAATATATAGGCGATGAAGAAGTGAAACATGCAAAGAATACTATGGTGACCTTATTGAAATGCGGCTAGAGGTTTAAAATGTTGGTGACATATTGGACAATTCAGAACTAAAAGATGTTCAAGAAAAGGATAAGGGCACAACCAAAGAATGGTGGAATCTTTCCAAACAAACATTGAAGGATTATTTTTAACCTTAAAATATATATTAGAAGAATAAGACAATTATAAAAATAAATCAGAAATGAGCTGTATGAACAAGATACATGAGTGTATTTTTTGCTACCTGCCTCAAAGTTCAACAAAATCTAAACAAGTTAAATTAAAATTGGAAGCGTTAAATAGCTAAGAAAATACTATCTCATGCACCGTTTAATTAAGTATAAAATAATTTTCTACAGGAAGAAGACAAATAAGTAGACTTAAAACAGGACTGAATATTAGGAGTTCCATAGAATGAGTGTGAGCTTGAGTTTAAGTTGAATGGGGCTTAACTCAACATTTTCCTCTGTGCAGTTTAAGAAATCAATAATTTGGATATATCTACTCCACCAGAGATAATAAAGAAAGATAAACATATACAATATTTGATAATGATTTTGAACTCAAGAGATCATAATTTTCTTCTGACAAACATCATTGAAAATTTGCTCACAAGAATATTCAGTTTTAATTAATAATTTAAAAAGTGAAAGTTATAAAATTCCACAATTCAAAGATTAAAATATTCTATTCATGCTGGCAATCATGATGATACTATATAGGACTTAGATTATCCAATGTATTTCACTGTAGTGTTCTTCTTTTTCCTGAAAGTTTTACTTTTGGCTTGTCTTGTAGACAGAGTATTGACTAAGTGGTTTCTACTTCTGCCCCAGTACTACAACTTACATATATCTGCCAATAATTCTGTCACAATGCAACTCTGAAAGTAAATGACCAAACTATATTCTCTAATGCAGAATATTATGGTTATTTTAATGCCTTCTGTTTCTTCTCCTTATGCCAGAGTGCTGGAATATATGCCAAAGCTGTAGACTGCGCTTCAGATACTATAGATTTTATGGATGAAATTAATTGTAAATAAAGCAGTTTTTTGTCCCTTAAAATGCAAGAAATTGTTTTAGGGTTCTTTCCCCCAGAAGGCACCTAAGAAACTGTGTTTTCTTTTAATTACTGTTTTCAATTTTTTACTGGATCCCAACCTTCAATCTATCAAAGCCATTGGAATTATCAAGTACAGAACAGTGGAGAAGATGTCAGTGACTCAAAAAACTCTGCCCACATTTCCACTCGTAGTTACTTCACAGCATGCTCTCTTGGCAAAAAAACCCCAGAAGTGTTAGAGCACTGTGTTGTCAACAATCTAGGTAGCAAAAGAAGCTACATCTAAAAGGTTTGACTTTTATTCTGTAAAGTGATAAGTGTAATTATAGTCTTTGATGATATCAAAGACTATAATTACAAGTGCTCTTCCTGAAATGTCTCATAAAAGTTTTCCAGTACATACATTTTACTAAGTAGATTTGATAAATACAAGTTGTCTTTTAAGCCTATTTTGTAAGTCCTGTTTTTGTTTGTTTTCTCTTTTTGATTCCTGTCCCAATTACTTCTCTTCTACTGTTTTACTTTTTGATTTAAGTATATGTGCATATGAAAAAAAGAATTAGTGTGTTCTTTTTCCAATCCTCTTGATACATCTCCTCATTCTATTAAAAAAAGAGCATACATGGCACCACCTGAAGATTTCTTGATTGCTATGGGAGCTGAGAATAGAATGCAGGCTGGTGGTCTGCTCTCTGCCTGCAATTCTTTTTAAGAAAGCTGACAATATCCATAGGAGATGAAAGACATGTTGCATAGAACATGAATGGATAATAAAGAGCGACCTATGTTTTAACCTACAAATACAATATCAGCTTGTAGTGCATCTATGTTTGAAAATGCTTTTGTATTAGATTTTGTCCTCTTAGGATTACTCTTGCCACTCTCTCCATAGATACTCAGAATTCTTTTGGGTTAGCAACATACACCGCCCTATGTTATTCTAAATAAAAGGCATGCAAATTAAACTATCATAATGCCATTAAAACAATTTTGGCTCTTTGGTATTCAGTTTTGTGTAAACCGTCCATTAATTTATGACAAGGTTCTGGTAATAGAAAGAAAATGCTGCATACAATTTACATCATCAGATTAAGGAAACAATTAGCTACCATTTAAATCTATGCCAAACCATGGGTTACACATTATGCTTTGCCAGTAGCTTTCTCAAGTGACCCACGAAAAAAATAACTGTGTCATCTATTACATTATAGCACAAAACTGGTTATTTAATTCAGTCATCCCTGCAACTCGACATTAAATAAAAAAACAGTAGGTTTCCATACATATACACAAGCCTATAACAAGTTATTTAATCACAACAAAGACTGCAGAATGAACTCACATGCTGCCCTTGTGAGGTGCAGAAGATATTCGGGATTGAGATAAAATATATCACAGACAATATAAGATTTTTTTCCTATTCTATCCTGACTGATGTTCCTTCTTCCTGTGGTGCACCAGGAAATGCAGAAATAAAGAAAGAAAAATTTCTGTAAGGATCTACGCTGCTGTTCACTTTAGCACAATGTTCTAAAGACAGGAAGGGTTTGTATTTTAACCTAAGGATGAAAACAAATTAAAACCAGATAAGGTTAAAGTCCTTCAACTTACAATGTATTAAAAAAAAAAAAAATTAGCAGTGTTGCTAATCTAAAAGTGTAAATATTTATACATGAAATAGGTGTGGATATTACAGTGATATATATACATCTGTCACTATACCTCTGAAATTATATTTTGTTTAAAACTGAGAAGCAAATAATATTTTTTTTAATTCTCAAAATGTTTAGCCTCAAGCAACTCTTTAAGTCCCTTCTTGAGACATACATGTAATTTATGAAATAACATTTTTGTAATTCACACGTATGTCCTTATCAGCAAAGAATATATTTTCAGAAATATTTTAGAAAAAAGTGTAATGGGATTATCTATTATTAAATCTAATTGATAACAAATGTGAAACAATAAATCTAATAAATAAATAAAGATCAAACCATTTCTTATTTGGAACTCATTGCAGACATTTTTGCATAATTAGCCCACCTCTGTGAATTGGAATATACTGTGTAGTTATGATGTTTCATTACAGAACAGGGACAAAGGTAAACATTAGATTGAGGAGATCAGGCAAAGAGCAGAAAATTATTTCCCATGTACCTCATTTTAGATTGAAGCAATAAGGCAATAATATAACTCACTGAAAAGGGTAAGGCCCAGACAAGTGAGTGTCCCATCAGTAAATCCTTTCCTGCTTAACTGAACAATTGTTTTTCCACTGAAGGATAATACAATTTTCATTACAAATGTTCATGCCAGTAAACTGTCTCACAATGTTTAAAAATTTAGTCTTTGCTTTCATGGCTTATTTAGACACTCCAAATTTATCTGAAATGGAGCACTGAATGTAGGCGAGACTGATAAATCTAATCAGTTATCTTCTCATTATTTTTGTAATATTAATTCATTCTTATATCACAGCATCAATCAGAAATTGTTTTTTTAACATCTTCTTACCATGTCCTAGATACTGAAGCCTCAATATCAAATAATTAGAGGCATAATATAGCAAGCATACCATTTATTCTATTATTCTTGTTTTACATATAAGAATCTTGTTATATTTAGATCTCTGAGCCAACTATTACAGTGCTATGATAAGGGCTGCCTGTTTGTAAACTCTTCTCTGTCCACAGAGGAAGATTATTTAATTTTTTTTTATTATTATTTTGGCAAAACAGGGGTGCTTGGAAATTCAAAAGTTTTACATTAGAAATCTGTGTTTTCTACCATCTGTAGCATAAGGGTTCTTATCTTGATCAATATCAAATAATCAATATGTCCACACAGATAAAATTACTAAACTAAATACCCGTTCTTAGTTAAAATTCTTAATATCTTTGGATTTTGGCTTGATTTCTGGAGAACAAAAGGGAAGGATACTTACGTGGTTCAGGTGCAAAATTGAAACTTACCTATGCAAAAAATCTAAAATGTTTAAAACAATTGTGACTCATATCAAACATATTTTAAAGTACATTTTAAAAGTAAGTAATTGAAATGTTAATGTTTTTCTAAATGTCTTTGTACTGAAGTTTCAGTTTGGGAAATGAGAAAAAAGTAAGAAGCTACAGGATGCTTGGGGAAAAAATGTTCATAAAGTCAGAGAGGTTAAAGTTTTGAGGGTTTTTTAAATTGGAAATGTCAAAAGTATTTCCACGGATAATTGAAAGTACTTACGGTAGAATCATAGAAAATAGTGAGTTGGAAGGGAGCAGTCAGGAGCATTGAGTCAAACACCTGGCTGTGCACAGGACATCCCAACAGTCACACCACGTGCCCAAGAGCACTGTCCAAATGCTTCTTGAACTCTGCCAAGCTTGGTGCTCTGACTACTTCCTTGGGGAACTTGTTCCAGTGCCCAACCAAGCTCTGGGTGAAGAACATTGTCTTGACATCAACCTAAATCACTCCTGACACAGCCTCAGGAAATTCTCACGAGTCTTGTTACCATAAGACTGAAGAGACTGGTACCTGATTCCTCCTCATGAGGTCTCCCCTCAGTCTCCTCCATCTCGCCCAGGCTGAAAAGAACAAATGATCTCAGCCACTCCTGACAAGGATTCCCTTCCAGATCCTTCACTATTGTCATGGCCCTCCTATGGACACTCCCTGATAGTTTAATGTGTTAATGATTTGATTTACCATGCCTACTTAGGAAAAAAGTATCAAAGAAATTGTTTTATTTGTCTTGTTTTTTCACATAACTCAGAAATAATGGCTGCAAAAAGTCACTCCAAATTTCAAATTAAGTTCTATCATCATTTATAATTCACAGTATAGAAAACCCCTCACAAACCCCAACTCCCCAAGAAAGCTACAAAAATAAAATAAAATAAATAAAATAAAATAAATCATCATATCATATAATACGATAGGATACGATAAGACATGATATGATACAATAGGATATGATAGGATGTAATAATATCATATCATATAGTAGTCTACTAACAATATAAGTATGCTGATACGTTTTTATTTTAGTAATTTCCAGATTGTCACTGTATAGAATTGTATTGTAGATACTTGATATCATCTCTTCTAGAGAAAATTATTAAAAACTTGAAGTGAAGGGTTTTTTTAAATTCTGTTGAGGTAGCAGTCTTGTAAACTTGTGTGTTGTATAGATTAAATTTAGTTAGGGAGTTTTTTACTTATTTTCCATGACAGCAGTATTTATCAGCATTGATTACTTTAAACTTTTTAGTAGAAGGGAAAAAAAAGTTTAATTAAATTTAATTTAAGTTAAACTCTGACTTTCTCAAACTCCTTCATTAAACTTTTTTGAATATGAATTTATTTAGTAAGTATTCATGGTAAAAATACAGAAATAAATATCCCATTCAGAGTTCTGAAAGGTCTTGGGAGATAGCAATTTTTATTGAAGATTTATCATGGTTTTAATCATTGCTTTAATCTGAGTTGTCAGTAAAACTGTTGAAAAATTATTCATCAGAGTTATTATCTTCTTGAAAATACACAGTAAAGTAACATCAGCAATAGCTGACCTAGCCATAACTACTCAGATAAAATTCAGTATACATAACTTCTAAAATATTATGAGTTGTACAACTCAGTATAATCAAATAACTCCCAAACTTAGGGCTCCTGTTGCATCTGTCAGTTATTTCCCAATTACAAGCACAATGAATATAGGAAGACAAGAATCCTTCTTGTAAAAGAAATACTATACTACTCTGCTTGAAATAGCTAAAGAGTGACTTGTAGCTATTGTTCTGGGTATAATTACGTCAATTTTGTACCACTAATTTAGTGCTGTATTACCATTACCACTTTGGTATTTGCAAGTCCTAAAATTATCCTTATTCACTCCAAATCTGTGGGCAGGCATGGCCGTGTCTGTGGCTGAGCTAGAGTCTGACAATCCTCTGACACAGCTTGGGAAGGGGCTGATGCCCCAGGCAAAACTGAAATGGCCTTTGGCCTCATAGGTGTGGTTGGAGGTTTTAGGAGAGATTGTTCAGAATTTATAAAGTCTCTTAGGGCCTTGAGAGTGGTACTTATTTGCAAAGTCATTTAAAACTTTGAATCTTTGTGATTATCTTTGAAAGCTGCTATATATAATATCATCAATTTTTAATCAGAATTCTCAATAGGGAGCTTTACTTAAAAAGCTGATGGGGTATGACACAATCTAGGGTTTTGAGATACATCTCCAATGATTTGCTTCTATTTTCAGGGAAACTATGTGTTTGTGAAAATGTTTGTGTGTGTGCATGCATGTTTATTTATCTAGATCAATCTGTCTTGTTTTAATATTCTTGCAAACCTCCTATATAACTTTTAAATACTCATGTATTGATCTTAATTATGTATAAAAGCCATGCAGCGTATTCAACTCCACCAGCTGCATTCAAAGAGAATTAAATCTTGTGCTATGCCACCTAGATGGAAGTATTAGTGCAATTAAATCTACAGGATTAAATAATGAGCCATGAAGGATGGTAGATCCTTGAAAAAATTGTAAGCATTAATAGCTACTGTTAGGTGGGAACTGAAAATATATATTGGATGGTCTCACTATTAAAACTATAATTCTCTTAAAAACTACAGACTGTAGTTTTGATGATAGATTACAGAGATAACATCCACAAGATATATCAAAAATTGATTGACTGTTAATGACTACACATTTTAAAATAAACAATTTAAGTTTTGTAATCTTAAACATTGATTTACCCACTGTGGTAATCCTTAGTTGTATTGCGCTCTATAGCTGCATGCTGATTCACTTAAATTGACAGTATTTACAAATGCAATACAGATGAACCTTCAAGCTTACAATCTGCAACATTACATGAGATAAATATTTTTAGTCTTCCATTCTCTTCTGTTTTTCCAACATATAATTTAAGTAATAAATAAATGAATCCTACAATCTGTAACCTTCTTGAAGTAGGAATATATAATTCTTAGTATTATGCAAAACAAAACAAGTGGGTTTTGTATTTTCTTCACACATATATATTAATATTTGTGCATGCAGTTTTCTGGTTTTAGTAAAATAAGATTCTAAGACAAAAATTCACAAATCAGACTGTTATCTGCTCAACTTTCTGAAAGACTACAGTCTATTTAGTAAAACTAAAAACATTAACTTACCTTTAAGACTTGCAAACTGGTCAAGAAATGCAAACACACTGACCTAACAGAATTAGTTATTGTTGAGAAGTGTTATAGTAGTGATAAAATCAAGCTCAAAGGTTTCCTGATCAGAGACTACCAATGTGTTGAGTAGATTAGGTCAATTTTGGTTTTCACTGCAGCAGATTTTCATCACAAGGTGAATTTTAAAAAATAAACAAACAAAAAATCTTTTGGAAATGACTGACATAGTGGTGACAGATTTCTTTAAAGTCAATTTCTGAAAGATAGGAAATAAATTTTGCTTTATTCATCTTTTCTTCTGAATATTATGTTTACATTCTATTGCATGGTACTTTACAGCACCCAAATCAAACCAAAATGCATTTTTAGCAAAACTAGAAGTTTTTCAACCAGAGTATAGTTGCTTAATGGGATCAAATTTTCTTCTTATCTGCAAACATTTCCTCCCTTTGTGTGATAGTTTCTGTGATTCTGTGTAAGGTGCTCAATTCTATGCAGGTTGTTTTCAGATTTTATACATTTTAGCCAATGTAATTTCTAGTATTTGAGTTTTTAAGCGACAGGCACTGCAATGCTGTGACACTGAAGTACTTTGCAGATGAAGATATTAGATACTTAGGAGTAAGTCAATAAAAGAGTGAGTGAAGCAGTCAGACAGAAATACAAATAAATTTTGCTTGGTGTTAGCTAGTCTAAATCAGGAATTACTATTAATACATGCTCAAACTGCTCCTCCAATGTCTTAGAATGGTACATAAAGGAGATAATTTGGTGAGCATAAGGGCTTACTAAAGTTTACCAAAAAATGCAGCTTGCCTCTCAGTTATTCTAATTAAATGATTTATCACTGGAACTATAATAGCTGTATAAATTCACAAATTTTATTCATAGCATTCGCATACATAAAATAAGATTTATGTAACTCCCTGTGATGCATATGAGGAGTTTTATGAGTAACAGTGTTGTATTTAAATTAATAATACAGCTGAATATTATTAAAAATTGTAATTATTTTAAAATATTATTTGACTGAATCTTCAAGCTTTTCCTTCAACCAACATGTAGTACATGTTTGTACATATTTTAAAGGAAAATATTCTAAGAAGCGAAATGATTCTTCTACTGTCCTCTGTTTCACTGCGTGGAAAAAATTTACCAGTGAAATCTACTTTTTCAGAGAGTAGACAAGTAGTTTCCTCCTTCCCGTCCTCATAAAGGCATGAATTACCTTTCGTTCAAAATTCATAATCTCTGCAAAAGCAATATATTTTCTTAACCACTACACAGAAATGAGATAGTTAGCCAGTTAGTCACTAGGTCGATTGGCAAAATAGCTATTTTGGTCCTAGCAGATGCTTCTCTATCTCTGCTCATCTAAATTGCTAGAGATATGGAAGTGTAAGCAGGTCTCTAACTCAAACATGAGTGAAAAATACTTGTTTTGCTATGCTAGAAGACTATTTATCATGAACACCATTTTTATATGCTGATAATGTCAAAGCAGAATCCCTGATGTGACAGAAACTGCTCTAGTGACAGCTGTGCAACAAGCAGTAATTGAACATATTTAAAAATCTATCCCATGTACTGAACAGATTTCAATGTCTCCTTTGTTTAAGGTCCACTGAGTTGTGAAATGGTTGCTTCATTCACACAGATGTTAATATCTCCAGGCTCTTCTTTGTTGTTCCTCATTTGCATATTTGCAGTAAGTTTGCTGCTCATGAAGTCAGACACAGCTACTTGTCACTACTCTCTGTTAGAGTAATGCATCTTGAAGACAAAATACAAAAAAACTATAATTACACCTCATTAAGATTTAAGGAGAAAAATAATAAGAAACATACCAATAGGTGTTCAGTCACCAGTGCTTCATTACTCTCTTTACTGTTTAAATACCTTTCTCTGATGAATATAAATTACTTAGGGAAAACAATATAGTTTTGAATCCGTTTATGAGCCTCTCTTTGTCTTTTCATCTGTGAACACATTCTGCAGTAATAATCCAACGGGATATTGGAGTTTAATATGATTATTAAATGTTACAGTTGATCATTCCATGGCAAAATTTGAAGTTTCATTTAATTTTATCCATTCTTTGACAATCACAAGATGATTCTGAATACTCTAAAATAAAAAAAAAAGAACAAAAGACATAGATAAATTAATTAGTAAATAATTTTAAAAAAACCCAAAATGTGTTTGTTGACTGGCTAAAAATTGCAGCCAGCAAATTTTTGTATCAATGAACATTCATGTCTGAAGTACATTATATATCAATTAATTCTATATCACTGCCAGCAAGTCAAGGGAGCTGATCCTCTTGGTCTACTCAGCCCTGATGAGACCTTACCTGGGATGCTGTGTTCAGTCCTAGGCAGTCCTCTTAGTTCAAAAGAGACATGGAGATCCTGGAGTGAATCCAGGTTAGTGCTACAAAAATGGCTAAGGGACAGAAGCATCTCTCTTACGAGGAAAGGCTAAAGGAGTTATATCTGGTTTGCCTCAAGCAGAGATAACTAGGTGGAGACCTCATTAATGCGTATAAGCATCTGAAGGGATGGTGCCAACAGGATGGGTCCAGACTTTTCCTGGTGGTGATCATCAATAGAATAAATGGATATGGACAGAAGCTGAAACACAGGAAGTTCCACCTGAACATGAGGAAGGACTTGAACTTCTTTTCTGTGAGAGTGACTGACCAGTGGAACAGGTTACCCAGAGAGATTGTGGAGTCTTCTCTCCTGGAGATACTCAAAAGCCATCTGGACACAATCCTGAGCAATGCGCTCCAAGGAAACCTGCTTGAGAACAGAGGCTGTACTAGGTAGCTTCCACTGGTCCTTTCCAACATCACCTAATCTGAGATTCTGTGATCAAGATAGGAAAATCCTACATATTTATGTGCTTAGAGGGAAAATAAAAATGTTCCTTTATAGAGTACAACTTAAAAATACAAACAGATTGTGCTGACCTTGTCACATTTTTTTTTTATTATCATTATGGAAATATCAAAAGACACAATGCATATTATAGTTGTAGCAATGATATAACAGCTAAAACTAAGATTTGAGTTTTAGGAAGTTGTTAATCTTGTTCCTAGATCCACAAATCACTATTGTAACAGTTTGTCTTCAATTTTTGAAAATTCTTCATGCTATAAAAACTTTTAATCTAAAATTATTATACTTATATCCTACAGGTTCTCAGCAAATTTGTATTTATCAGGTTACAGATAGACTAGAAATATTATTTTCTAATGTGATGAGTTTTCCCTGTCTGTCTTCCAGCCACCCACCCATTTGCTCTCTCACTCTTTTACTTCAAAGGGACTGAGGAGGAAGTAAGATGAAAAAGTGTTTGTGTTAAGATAAAGACGGGAGATCCGTTATCAGTTAGCATAGAAGAAAAAATAAACTCAACTTGAGAAGGATTAATTTAATTTACTGCCAAGTAGATTTGAAGACTGAACAACAAAGAAACAAAATGAAAACATCTCATTTCTTTCTTTCTCCTTCCATTCCCTTTTACCCAATCTCTATATCACTTCTCCATTGCAGAGTCCTCTACCTCCTTCTTATCTCAAAGATGTGCAGGCAGTGGGGGCAGAGATCAGTCCACAAGAATTTGTCTCTGCCACACTTTCATGTTCACATTTTTCCCGCCATCCACTGTGAGTCCTTCCACCAGGTTAAGTTCTTCAGGAAATGTTTGTTTTTTCTGATGTGGGTGATTCATGGTCCTCATAGACGCCACACATGCAGCATCCCTCTGGCAACACTTTGTCATTTGCATCCAATAAATACAGCCTGCAAATTAATTTTACCTTTACTGCATATTACAAAATTACTTTTTTATGGGCATTTACTTTAAAACTTATTCCAACTGCAAATGGAAATACATGAAGTAGTATAAACCTAGTATTCTACTACTTACAGCTGAACACTGAGATAAATCCTACTAAGTTAAAAGTATTTTTTGCTTTCTATGGAAAGTTGGGGCACTGACTATAATGAAACGGATAAGGTTAATTGCCAATTACATGGCAATAGCTTAGAGGGTTTTCTGTTAAAAAACTGTGTTTTGTTAACCTGAGAAAATGATGTGTTGAAGTTATTTTGCTCACAGCATGGATGACAGCTGTGCCCAGCTTTCTAAGAGTAAGGAAATTACCACAATTTGCAAAACTGAAGATTCTGATTTTTTTTTTTTTTTTTTTTTTTTTTTTTTTTTTTTTACATTCTAGGAGGGTTTGGATTTTTGAGAGGTTTATTTTGAGAGGTTTTGTTTGTTTGTTTTCTTTTTTTTTTTTTTTTTTTTGTTGTTGTTGTTGTGATTGGGTTGAGTTTGGGATTTCTTGTTTTGTCTTTTAGCAAGAGAGACTTGATAAATATGGCTGTTATAAAATGGAATCTGAACTTACATGCATTTTCACTTTATTCTAAAATCCCATGAGGTATACTTCTACACTGGTACACTTTTAGCAGAGAGTTTACAAATTAGAGCAAATAACAGCAGCATACCTACATGGGGATTATGTAAACCACTGCAGTGGTAGTCAGCATTAAACAGGTTAGTGGAAGCTGCTAAAAGAATACAACCAGCAAAAGTACCTAATGACACAACAGCTAATGGGGATTAATGAGAACATAGCTTGTATGATCAGCAAGGTGTCCATTAAGCAGGTGCGGCTATGGGGAAAAAAAATCATGAAAATCAGCAGCAATTCATGTGAAACAACACTATTCAAATTGCCTTCAACAGAGAGGGGTTGGAGAAACCTGAAAATTCAGCACTATTGTAAGAATCAAAAACCTGTTTTTGGAGGAATAGGCAGAATGAGTTGTTTTATCAGTCACTTAGCTGAAGGTTAAGGATGCAGATTTTATCACTGCTGTGAAATGAATGTCTGTTTTTTGGAACTTTTTTTGAGAACTATTAATGATGCTACTGAATGGAGCTCAGATGCAGTTTAAGACACCAGAATTAAAGTGTCAACACTCTGTATGTGCAAGGAGAAGCTAAGAGCTCCTTAATGCTTTAAAATCTTGAAAAACATAGGCTTTGATTTATTTAAACAGGCATTGATTGTATCACTTAAACAGCACACTTTGAGATGCCTCCTAACCATCTTGTTGCTATTTGAGTCATGAGTCTCCTCTATTCTATTTACCTTCTTCGTGTGGCTATTGCCAGTAGGCCAGACCATTTTAGGTGGTGTTAGATATCTGTGTTTATCTCCTAGTTACTATATTCAATGAAGCCAGGAAGATGAATTTGACTCCTCCTGAAGCAGATCTTTACTGACTCAGTTCTGAAATTTCTGAATGGAGTTGACAGATGTGACACAGAATCCACATACTTTCATGTACTTTCATGTACTTTCATGTACTAGATACGCAGCTGTATGCCAGCTGGGTTATCCTGTGGTGTCTCAAAGGACATAAAATGTCTGTTTCAGCCCAAGACAAAATGTAGTCTCATGCCCATTCTCTATAATGGAAATTAAGACATCTAGATGACAGTCAGAACCTTCATATAGGTATCTAGAATTAAGTGACATTATCAAATGCACTCCTATTTAGTAGGCTAGATTTATTTGCTTTGCCGCAGTTGCCTAATGCCTTTTCAAACATCAAAGGTTATGTAGCCTAGCAACCCACTGACACTCCAGGTAGGGCACAGGTCCCTTGAAAACCTCTTATGTTACAGCAACTTCCCCATACAGAATTCTGAATGCCTGTGAGATGTAAACAGCACTAAGTCCTTGTGTTCTGAGGTTTAAGTAATTAAATCAAACCTATATTCGTTTTCTTCCCCCATATTTTTCCTCTATATTAATTGTGTATCCCAACAGCTCAATTTACTTAATTTTAGTTTTCTAGGGTGAATCGGGAATAATATTTTGTTACACATTTTTACAGTAGAGCTCCTGAATTTTATCCAAGCCCCACTGCTGTTAAAAACTGCAGCAGTCACAATGGATAGAGTAGAGAAAAAAAAAAGCTCCTGCTACCTTACAATTATTAGTGATATTAGTGATTATCAATGATTCTATCATTATATTAACATTTTTTGATGGGTAAAAAAAAAAGCCAGAAAAACGTAATGGAGAATTATTTTTCATTTAACTTCCTTCACAGGGAATTACAGACAAGGAAGACTGAAGAGAATGGAGCTTGTCAGAAGATTGCAAAGCCAATCCAGAAAAGTCCAGAGAAGAGGATAATTTATTTTAGCTTGTTTAAACCAGGAAAGATCAACTGTTAACTCTGTAAAGTGTCAAGTCTTTTTGCTCTGATTAATAAATTATTTTTCTGTATCTTGTACACAGGTGCACTGAAGAACATTCAATTTTCCATCTAGGCAGCAGCATTTACTTTGCTACAACATTCTAGCTCCCTCATATTTTTGTCTTGTTACCTATGTGATTCAAAAGACTTATTTTTCAAGCCATCTTCAATTAACTTTTCATTTTACTAGCCTGATTTATTACTTCATTATGTATGAAACACAGGTGAAAGATGTGTGTTGCTTTTCTCCACAATCATCACTCTGTTGGTTTTAGAGTTGTGGTTTTTTTGGTTTGTTTGATTTGTTTGGGGTTGGGGGAGGGCTATTATTTTTTGGTTGGATTTTTGAGGGGTTCATTTCAGTCTATAATTCTGTTTATGTTTTTCCTGATGTTACTTGGTCTAAAATAACAGGATCAGTTTTATAGAATGATGTACAGGGCCAGCCTCAACATAATATTTTTTTGGTATTATGAACATTACCTAACCAATTTGGATTTACTTGTCTTTTTAAGGGCCAATCACAATTTGTCAGATTGATTCATTGCCCTCATCTTTCACTGACTCTCCATAATGGCATCCACGTCATCCAATATATTTTTCTGATTGCTTAAGTTCCCATTACTTTAAACTGCCAACACTTTTTCTTCTTTTTTCCCTTGCTGGAATGCATGTGAAGCCCCTGGAGACAACATATTTTTTAAAGTACTGCAAGAAATAAAGTTGCATCAAAGTTGTTTGCTTCAATTAAACAGTTGACAAGAGTTTAAAATAAAATCAGTTGAGCAAATCAGAAAGTGCTGTTAACCACATCAAGTCCAATTATGGGTAACTCCCTCTCTTTTCAAAAAGCTAATCTAAATTACAAAGGTGAAAGGTCTAAATCTTTTTCTAATTAAATCACAGCATTGGAAATAATCTCACCTTTTTGAGATGTATGTAAGTAAGTCTAATCACAAGTTGCTGTATAATACTAAAAACAGTAGACATGTCTTCAATATATACAAAATATAAACATTAAATTGACAAACTAAGGGTTTGATAAAGTACGTAAATGTATTACAAAACAGAGCATTTAAATTTTAAACTACAATAATGGGGAAGAGTGTTTCATTGAAGTAGATGCCAGATTGTTAAAGTTAGAGAACTTTTATGCAAATAATTGGCTGTAAAATGATTACTTTTTTTTTAGATTTTCATGTGGGCATAACAGTTAGGCCAAGTCATTACAATGTCATCTACAATAAGAATCCCCAGTGAAAATAACGGACATTCTCAGGAGGCTATTTCCATGACTGCTATTTCCATAAGGCTTCACTGAGACCAACAAAAACATGGATAATAATTGGCTAGTACATCTCTGAATTATATCTTATTAGTACTTATGTCACTCATTTTAAGACACAAATGAATTAGTCACCACCTCTTGCTTTTTCCTCCATTGTTTATCACTGTAAACTAAAACATCAGAATGTAATACTGTTATAGATAGTAGAAAATGGTATGCATGTTACAAAAACAGCTCCATCTCAGTTTCCTTCTTTTGTTTTGTTATGTGGTTTGTTATGAGTGTTTCAGGTGGAACCTATTTAATTAAGTTTTCTGTAAGTTAGTCGTCTTTGAACACTAGAAAGATAAAGCTATATCTCAGGTGATAGTTATCCCATCCTGAAAAGAGATCTTAGAAAGTTCTGAAAAAAGATCAATCCTTTGGTAGGAATTCTTACCTTAGATGAAGTTAAGAAGAGCAGCTTATTTTCAGGTAGCTAAAATCCTAGTTGTCATTCTTTAATTCTAAATCTTTGTAAATCAAGGACAAATGCCTTCACCTTAAGAGGAAAACTAACTAGCACAAAGAGCCCACTCTTCCGTCTCTAAAAATTCAAGGAAATGTATCACGTAGAAATTATCTGGCTCATTTAACTTACTATTTTCATTTTTTTGTATTCTTTAATTTTTCTGAAACAAATATATGACTTGTCTCTCTACTGTTCCTCTGCTATAACCCACTGCAATTAGAAAACCATTTTTAAAAATTTGCTGTATTGAAGCATTATTATTAACTTTTTTTTTAATGTTGAGAGCCATTTTGAGTTATTTCAGCCATACTTCTATCATGTTTTTTATCTACCAGCTAGATGCTAGAGATTCGAACGACTATGTATGATTAAGAGCCATCAGTGGTGGATGGAGTGATTACTTTACTTTTTTTCCCTGCACAGTATTACTGCTGAGAGCTGTCTATTCTTTCTGTGGTTCACTGGCAGCTGCTAAAATTTGTGATGCAAAATAAATTGTGCCCCCTAGAAAACTTGTGTGGTGGTGATTGTGGTGGTTTTTTGTTTATTTTGTTAATTTTTTTTCTGTTTTTGTTGTTATTGTTGTTGCTACTCTTGTTGTTCAGTTGCTTTTATTAGTTAAATAATTTTAAATAAAAATTTTTGCAAATTTAAACAAACAAAAAAAAATATTCTTTACACAAGTTTCAAATCACCTCAGTGTTTGTAATAGGCAGATCAATCAAAGTATGCTTAAACTACAAACGGCATACTGAAGGAAGGAAATCCTGAATGGGTAGGTGCAAGATGTGTGGTGATTTATCTCGCCTGTATACCAGTATCTACAAACAAGATCTTCAATGTACATAGTCTGCTAGGTTTGTTCTACCATTCATGGACAGAAATTGTCTCATCCATAAGGCAACTTTCTTATGTATATGATATAAGTCTTAAAAGGAGAGGAATTGCCTACAGAAACTGGTATTTCCTTTCATGGATCATGAAGAGAGCTTAGATAACTAGCATATCCTGAACACTTAACTTTTAGCAAGAAGAAATTAGACTAAGTTAATCCAGGACATAACTTTTAACTGAAATACAAACTCATGACTGGCGAAATTTTATTACTAGTTTCATGAGAAAGATTATAAACTTGACAATTTTGAGAAAATGTATAATAAATACAAATTAAATTCAGGCTTTATGCTTTCATCTGTCCATGTGAAGCTGTTTTATGTTAATTTAAATGAGATATGATATGAGAGACATTTTTTGAGTCTGACAAATTAGACACTGGATTTAGAGGAAACCAGTACATGTCTGAACTGGCAGAGAGAGACCAACTAAAATATAGTAAAACATTTCCAACAGAAGTAGTATTATTGCCATTCGTACAGTTGAAAGCAGACACTAAAATGCTCTAGATTCCAATACAAAGGGAAACAAGCAAGCACTGTGACTAACCTAAGGACTGTACCAATATAAATCTGGAGAACTGTAATTATAAATGTAATCTATCACACTCCAATCAAGGTCGTCATTACCTGGAGTCCTTCAGCATCTCCACTAGGTGCCAAGAAGTGGGCTTTGGGTGGACACTGTGGACACACAGCTGGTCACTCAGTTCTCTCCCTCATAAGACAGGGAGATTACTGAAGGAACATGAAAAGACTTACAGATTGTGTTAACAGTAGTTTCACAGAAAAAAACAAGAGGTGCCCACACAAATGAAAAACAGATAAAAAAAAATTACTCAGTGCATCCCACTACAGAAAAATGTTTACTCCCGACTCTTTAGAAAGAATGGTATGAGCATGTGTAGTAGTTTATTAGACAGAAAACAGCCATACCCACTAATGTCTCTGTCTCTTCCTCCTTTCCTTGAAATTTTATTGCCAAGCACAACATCCTATGATGTAGCAGATTGCTTTTTAGGTGGGCAACCCAGCTAGGGTTCAGTGGGCCTGGGCCTCTTTTGGCCTAGGCCCAAGGACAGGCCTGAGTGAAGGCCTGCACCTGCGGCACAGTTAGAAATTGTGTTAAGGTATGCAGGCAAGATAGTAAGTTAATTAGGAAGTAATTGGTATTGCTGTTGTTCTGGACACTTTAGCCACCTTAAGTGTAAGAAGTAAATAATGTTTAGTTACATTCCTGAGTGCTGCATGACAATGAGGGAATGCTTTGTATGGTAAACAATATTATACTGTATAAAACCAGCCATTTTACGTAGAATAAAGCAGAACGTACGATAACCATATTGGAGTAACTACGTTACTCAGTGCCTCCTCAAGGTTTTTGGGGTACTCCCCCCTTTTTTACTATGATATGGAATATTTCTTTGGTAAACTTAGGTCAGGTGATGTAGCAGTGCCCTTCCCACCTTCTTGCCCATCCTCAGACTACTCATTGTGTGAGGAAAAAAACAGCTTAAAACTGTGCAAGCATTTTTCAGCAACAGGAAACATTGGCAAGGTCTTCCAGTCACCTCTAAGGCAGAGTCAGCTGAAGCATGTTGGCCAGGACTGTGCCCTTCTGTGCACAGATGGAGATTCTATAGCCTATTTGCACAACCTATACAGTCTCTTGCCCTAGTAGTAAACACCACTGAGTAGAGCTTGTGCCCTTCTTTTTCATTGCCTTTCATTCAGTTTTTTAACACACTGATAAAATCTCTACTGAGCCTTCTCTTTTCCGGAGCAGAGTTGAAGTCCTCTCAACCTCTGTCCTAACCCATCATCAAGGTGGTGTTGTCAATGAAGATGTAAAATAATATCCAGTAATGATCCTTTATAATCAGGTGTCAAAAAAACTTGTAACAACTTACTAAAGCCCTTTTAGGTCAAAAGGTCCACACTCCAGTTTTCAGCTTTCAGATCTATACTCCGCCACTTGGCTATATATATTCAATTTTTATCTTGCCAGTGTGTTTAGGAAGAATGAAGCTGAGGAAAATGGTGTGGAATAATTTGCTGAAAGTCTAGTAAAACAAAATCTACCATACTTCTGATGTGGACAGGAAAATGTATGAAGTATGAAGTATGGTAAACTTCATTGTTTAAGGTGATCAGGTTAGTCAGGCAGGATTTGCCTTTGACAAATCTGTGCTGGCTTTTCCCAAACGTTTCCTTCATTTGGCTTGTAACAGTTTATAAGAGGACTTATTCCGGTACTTTGCCAGGGACTGAAGCAAGAACAAAAAAAACCAGAACAAAACCCCCAATTACTTCAAAATCACAGACATAGATTGAATGGGATAAGAATATGATTAAATTGAAGTTATTTTAGCTTAATAAATTTCATAACAATAATTCTTATTATTTTTCATATATTTATGGTATTTTTCATCAGCCAATCCATTTGCATAAATATGTGATTATTAACTTCATAATCATCCAGTGAGTCACGTAGACTACCATTCATCTAAAAATAGGTTTTCTTAAGGCAAAATGGTTGTTTATAATCCACCAATGTGGAGTACTAAAGAATTCACACTGGTTCAATTTTAGCAATTAAATGGATTTTATTTTATTGTGTGAATTCTAAAATATTATCTATATGATTGATTTTCTTTTTCTACAATTCTAAATCATTAAATTGGATCCCATATAATAGCTATGCCCAAGGAATCTCAGGAAAAAAAAAAAAAAAAACAACCGTTTGATCTTTAGAGAATCAATTTCAGAAAAGAAAGATGCCTACTTCAGGACTGCTTTACTGTCCCTAAAGTAAAAGTGTTCATCTAAGTAGAGGCAGCATTCAGAATCTTACTTCTCCTTTAGAAGGCTAAGGCTATTAATTTCTGAATACTACAAACAATATAATCAATGCAAGATAAAATATTTCAGCCTAGTCATAGCAAAAATGCAATGCATGTTCACAGAATTTGCACAAGGAAGAAATGAGGAAATATATACATCTCATATATCTTAAATATTGATTTTTATCCATAAGCAGGTGAAAAATGTGGTATTCTAAGTTTCTCTGCTGTCCATAATTTTGGAAATAATATAAATAGGAAAATATTTTTTACTTTATTATTAGTATGAATTTCTGTAGTGTATTGTACATCTAACAGTATACTTTCAGGATGTTAATTTGCTGTCATATCAAATTCTTTAATATGTCAACATTTAGAAATTTTACTGTAATATGTTATTAACACTTATTTGATGAGAGCTAGAGAGTGACTCATGAGAAATAATTTTGTCACATTTTAGACACTTAGTCTTTATCTTCTTGCTAAATTCTTGCCCTGTTTTCCAAAATCAGAAAGTATTCTCCCTATACATTTTTTTGGCAAAGATGAATACTTAAAAAAATATTATCAAAAACACTCCTCTCAAAAAAAGTTAACATAACCTTCTGTAAGGTCTGTATTTATCTATCAGGAAACAGGGAGGACAGAGATGTGTTGCAAGTCCTATATCTCTATTGCCCTTAGTCCTCAGTGCTACAAATGGTGTCTGAGAGCACAGGATCAGAAACAGAAAATCTTCTTGGTAGCTACCTGCACTTATTTTTCTAGCAAAAAAAAAAAAAAAAGGTTTATAATTTCTTATCATTTTATTTTATAAGATATATTGGATGAACAATAAATATGGAAATGACTAACAAGTTTTTGTGTATTATGACATTTGAAGTGAGCTTGGTGAGCCTAGAGAGAAACAAAGTCAAGACCCTGAATTTTGTAAGAAGAACTTTCATCTCTTTAAGTGCTGGTGAATGAGAACCCCTGGGTAACTGTCTTTAGGAACAGAGGGACTGGCCAAAGCTGGCAACAACTTAAGGCCACTTTTCTTAGAGTTTAAGAGGTCTCTATCCTAGTGTGTAGGAAATAAAGTATGTCAGGCTGGAAACTGGCATGACTAAGCAAGAAACTACTCCTCAACTGAGAAGTAAGAAAGCAATGAATGGCCAGGTGAGGCACAGGTGGGTGGTCTGAGAACATCAGCAGCAGGTGTGCAGATGGCAGGTAGTTGAGCAGTGCAGTTGACATGGACAAGCTTGAGAATTGAGCCCACGAGAACCTCACGAGGTTCAAGTCCCAGAGCAAGGTAGTTTTCTTTCTTGTCCACCTACTACTCAGAGTGGAGAAGAAATCTCTGCTGCAGCCCTTGGGGAATTCCATGCTGGACCAGGTAGGCAGGCCCTGAAGGAACCTGCTGCCTGACAAAAAGGATTCCATCTAGGAGAGCTGGTTTACTAACTGGATCTGTGGCCCAAGGGGGACCCACACCAGAAAATCTATTCCTGAGGGTTTGTTGAAAGGACCACATTGAAGCAGTTCATGAAGGGTTGCAATCTTTGGGGAAGACCCAAGATGCAGAAGTCCAGGAAATACTTACTGCAAAGACTTCACCTCTCTCTGTTGAACACATTAATCATTACAAATAAACATATTCTCCCACTCTTCCAAAACCATCTGGAAACTTCTCAGAAACAATAAATTTAATTATTTTTTCCCACATCCTCTTTGAATACCTGTACCAGTGTGCTACTGAAAAAGATGGATAAAATATGTATATTCACATGTGCTGTTCTTCAAAGGAGACAGGAGCATTTGTGCAGAAATGTGAAGTAGAATGATGAACCTATGTAACTTCTTCCCTTTTTCATTTCTTGGGAAGTGAAATGAGAGCGTATTTCTCTCTGGAATGGTGTCGAAGTAATATAATTCTTCTTGGATGAAGATAGATAGAATACACAATTAAATGCAAATGCAATGTCCAAACTCCATATAAACAACAAAAGAAATCTGTACAGATTTATCCCTGTGAATACAAGCAATATTTCTAAGACCAAAAAAAAAAAAAGAAAAAAACAATTCTGATGGAAACCTTTCCGCCATCTCCATTTTTTAGATACTTATATCTTAGATCTACTATTGCAGAAACTAAAATTTTAAAATAATGTAAGCCATAGTAATTTTAAGCCCAAGCAAGTTTAAGTTATAAAATTACAATACTGAGAGGAAATTTATTTGAAAAAAATTATAAGAACAGACATAGTTTTCTGCCTAATAATATCCAATAATAATAATACTGAATAATACTATCACACAGAAATGTATGCACTATGATTATTTGTCTCTATGGATAATGGCGTTCATTCCACACAAGGAAGTTGTTTTATAGATTTTTACCTTTGAAATGTATCTCTTTTTGCCATTTCTTCTTATTATTATAAATGAATTGCATCAAAAAGCTATGAAAGAGACACTTGATTTCTTTCTTTACAAAGTATACTTCAATGGCACTTAGACTGGATTCTATGTTTTATAAATTTCTGGATTTCAGTGTAGTCTTTGTGATTTCTATTCTATATATCATCCAGTCAAATCAAATAATGTTTTATTAAAAAAAAAAGTTAAAAAATTCAGGAAGGATTAATTACAGGAGAACTCAGTACTAAAATCATCAGAAAAATTATGAAATTAACTGAGTTACATGGACTGCTGTCTCATTATTAATATCTTCTGCTCAGTTTTTCCATTTAATCTTAAATAAGACCTCTTCAAAGACATCTAGCAAGGACATGCCTAAATTTAATTTCGATTTAATAATATATGTGTACTGTATGCAATCTTTAAATTTTTATTTGTTGACCATAGTAAGAAAACAGTCGAAGCAGATGCCATTAAACACTGTGAATCAGTAGATGGTCTACAAACAGTGTTTGCAGAAACAACCACATTTATCACTTCAAACACTGATGCTTTAGTGGACTCAGAATTTTCTTTTAGTGGTTTCTATCTAGTTAGTGGGAATTATTTATCTCTTCTATCTCTTCTTGAGATACTTGCTGTTCACTTGGAGGATAAGGACAGATATGCATTTTAGACTTCAAAACTATAGCTTTTATAACTAAAAAGTAAATTTCTCAGTTAGAAATTGTTTGCTTGCTCAGATCCAGTTTTTGGGGGTTTTGTTGGTTTACTGCTTTGAGGTTTTTCTGCATTTGCTTGGTTTTGGGGGTTTTTATTGTTTGCTTTTGTTGCTGTTTTGTTCTTTTTTTTTTTTTTTTTTTTTTTTTTTTTTGTTGATTAGTTGGTAGGTTGGTTGGGTTTTTTATGTGAGGTGAGAAGGGAATTTTTCCTGTTGTTGTTTAGGCTTGGGGTTCTTTTGTGTTTATTTTCCAAAAAAGTCACATTAATGTAACTGTTACAATAGCAGCATATTCAGTGGACCAATTCATGCCAACAAAGCCATTAATTTTTTGATGGATTGCAATGTTGACTGCATGAATGCACAGTGATGTTTTATAGGCTTTCCATACAGATGTATAAGATATTTCATATAATAGATGTTGCATATTTCTTTTCCTAAGGGTTTGTTTGTTTGTTTTTAATTCAGTTAACCACTATTCACTTTCACTGCTTGCTTTTCATTAGAAGGTTTTTTGATTGTTGGCTGGGAAGTCATAGTGTATATAAAAAGGAGTAAGGAACTTATTACACCAAGGATTTAAAAGTGTGCTTCCGCTGGTCAGGCCCAATGTCCTCAATGTTCATTTTAGCTTTAATTCTTGAATTATTAGCTGCAAACCAATAGGAATTTGATGTCTTCCTGAATGAATAATAAAAGATATATGTAGGACAAAAATAGTACATTTGTAAAAGTGTAACTTTTTTGTGTGTTTTATGATACATGAAATTATATTCATTATAATTATAGGCAGGTAACATAGCACACATTTTTGCCATCCATCTATGTTCACTACGGGTGCTAAATGCTAAAATTGAACTGGACCACAATTCTAACACTGATAAAGATGATAGCACAGAATAGAAATTCAGGGAATAGCAAGACTTTAGCCTGTTCTCACAGACTTGTGTGAGTGCAGAAATATACTCCAATGTACTATTAAAAGTTTATTGCTCATAAACTATTATACACCATTTCAGTATCAGTTTAAAAGACCTTACTCTTTTTTCAATGTATTTAAACTTCAGGAATAATCAATACAAGTCATGTTAACAATTCAGAAGGTAATTAAACTCCAATATTATGTAGAGGTTTTGAAAAGGCAGGTTTTATTAGTTGTTCATAAGAGCAATTTGTCACTAGTAATAATAATAATAATCATAGGATAAGGAGAAAGGCAGTAAAATAATTTGATAATATGTATAGTTTGATGGGAGTAGTAGAAATGTGTATTCACAAGCATGTAGTGAGTTCACTAAGGTAAATCCTGAAACATGGTAACAGGATTTAAGGATTTAGGGTTGTGCTGTCATTCATGTGAGACCTGGTCAGGACAGAGTTGGGTGGAGAGGAGCTGTCTGAAGTTCAACAAAAAGTAAGTACAGGGTCTGCATCTGGAGAAGACTAGCCCCCTCTATCAGGAGAGGATGGGATCCAATCTGCTGGAAAGCAGCTCTGCAGACAAGAACCTGGGAGTCCTGGTGGACAACAAGCTGTCCATGAGCCAGCAGTGTGTGCAGGTGGCCAAGAAGGCCAGTGATGTCCTAGGGTGCATTAGGAAGAGTATTGCCAGCAGATCAAGGGAATTGATCCTGCTCCTCTGCTCAGTCCTTGTGAGGTATATCTGGAATGTTGTGTCAACTTCACTTCTCAGTACCAGAGAGATGTGAAACTACTGGAGAGGGTCTAGTGAAGGGGAATGAAGATTAGGTGACTGGATGATCTCTCTTAAGAGAGTTCCACCTGTATGAGGAAATATGAGGAAAAAATTCTTTACTCTGAGGGTGATTGAGCACTGTCTCAGTCTGATCAGAGGGGTTCCAAAGTGTTCTTCTCTGCAGATACTCAAAACCACATCTGGATATTATTGGATGCAGCCTGATCTAGGTGAACCTGTTTTACAGAGGGATTGGATGTTCTCCAGAGATTCCTTCCAAAACTCCATTGCATAATTTTATGATTTGAAACAGAGACTATCCAGTTTTATGGCTAGCAATAGTCAGTAATACATGCATAGCCATACCATAAGCAATCACTTTTGAAGCTTTTGTGGCAGAGCTTAGTCTCTGAACTGCTGAGGAAAGGTCTTTCCCTGTAACATAACAATATAGTATTGGCCAGATGCATTAAGGGACTTTGAGAGTTCTTTTAACACCAAGTATCAGGATATTATATTTCATGGAGCTTCATTGAATCAATGACACACCATAGCACCCAAGAAAATAAATGGTGTGCATTAGAATATTTGCGTATATACAGAACTGTGGGAAAATGTTTTCCCAGCTGCAAAAACCAGACAAGCAAGCTCCTTTAAATTCACAGCCTTCCTATGTTAGCTGATTCATGATGAAGGCTGAACATAAAGGAGACATCAACACTGTGCAACTGAGCTGATGAGAAATTTAATTTCAAATATTGTCTTACATAAAGAAAAAGATTTAGATAAGACACCAAAAAAGCAATATGTTATATAAGAAATTAAATTATATTAATGCTTTTATTGTAAATACATAATATAATTAAATGTTTTCTACCTTTTTAATCTTTAAAAATTAGTTTTCAGAAACTAATAATAAAAAATATTTGCATGAGAAAGGATTTTATCCATGGTAAAATTAGTGCCAAAATTACCTCAAAGGTATTCCAAAATATTGATTCACCTAGGTGCAACTGGTGGAACAGTAATTAATAAAAAAAGTAATAAAAATAATGTTTAAGAATTTTGTATTTTTAAAGGTATTTTTAATTCTGATATGATCATCATTTTAAAGCTCTCACATCTTAAGCAATTAAAATACTTGAACAATAAATTTTTTTTTTTAAGATTAAACAAGGAATTTCAGATTAAGCTAAACATGACAATTGAGGTTTTTTAAATTAAAAATGGGAAGGAAAAAAGAAAAAATCTAAATAAAATCAGCAATTTTTTATTATTTAATTTTTAGTTCTGCTTTTAAACAAAAGCATCTAATACCTGGTATTTGAATTCAGAATATAACTGTTACGGCATTTTTAATTTATATGGTAGGTGGGAATGTTATGAGGATGCAGGAGAAGGAAATCCTTTCATAAATATGTGGTTAATGAGAAGGACATTAATTTTGTCCAATAAATAGTGAGTCTATTGCATCAAAAATTGTTCAAGTGTGAATGTTGGCATTTGTGGTGACTGAAGTGTGCTGTGAGGTGTAACATTCACATACCACACTCTGACCTGGACATAATGAAGGCATAAATCACTGTGGCAGGATAGCATGCAGACAGCTGGCCTAGAAAAGGGGTGTGTGGAAGGGGGAACACCCAAGAACAGCATGTCTGGAAAATATAGTCAAGAGAGAGTGAAGTATATTGGAGGTGTGAGCCAAAACTCTCTGGCCAACTTTAAAATGGGTTATGAACTAGACTATATTCTTGGCACACTTGTTTGGCCATTTCTTTTGAACTAGCTAAAAGTGTTAATGATTCAGAAGTATGATAATGACGAAAAGTTTTTTTTTTTCTCTCTACATATTCAGTCTAGGATGTAATCTGACTATAATAATTGATGGAATAGCATCTCAAACTGCGTATTGACAAATACACTCAATTTCAAGATGAGAATATTTCAGCATGTGGATTCTAATGACTCTATTTTTTTTCTCTCTGTTTCCTCTGTAGGAGAGATAAGAAGGGGAAAGGGAAAGCAAGTATCATGTTTGAAAACAAATATATCTGCTAATACAGAAATTTCCAATGAAATGACAAGAATGAGTTTTGCCTAGATGAGCAGAAGTAATAATTTGACAGAAGGAAAAATGAGTTCTATTATTTTCCTATGTCTTCCTGCAACTTTAGATCCTCTTATATACACAGTGAATAAATGTTTCTTCTTGTCTGTCTGGAATTGTAAGAAAGACTGGACCATGAACTTTGATGCTCTAAAGACAGCATATAAATATATAATAAATATTTAAACTATGAGATTTGTAAAATTCTTAAGGGCCTCTTGAACACAAAGATGACAGTGTAGGCTATTGGAAAACTCTTTCTTTCCTAGATGTATTTGGTAATAACAGTAATAATATAAAGAAGAGTAGAATCAACATGAATGACAGTACCATAAGAAATGATTTGCAAGATATCAAAACATTAGTTAAGGGTTAAAACTTATTTTAGCCTTTAAGTTAAAACTTAAACAGTTATCAGAACATTAGTTAAACATTTGTTCTATAATTCTTGATTCACAGATGCATTTTTAAAACAGCTTAAGTATAAAAGCCATGCCTATGTTCCATAGAAGTTAGTAGCAATTAGCAACATGATTTATGCTAAATATCTATTTAGGTTTTTTGAAAAACAAGGAATGTTTTCTTAAATAAGAACTTTTTCAATAAAACAGTGGCTGAATTAAGAAATCTGGGAACTACATTTGACAGACAGGAACAAAAATATAATATGTTCAGGAAAGTTTGTTAATGGAGATTATTTTATGAGTGATTACAAGTTTTGGGGGTACAAAATGTTCCATTTGATGAAGGAGAGAACAAGGACATACTATTTATCTATGTTTAAATTCATGGAAATAAGACCTAACATATTCTGTATAAATCATGGTGAACTGGCAGGGTGAAAATCACAGAGAGTATTTTTCAGATCATTCTGCTTCAGACCAATCATTAAGCTGACACACATTTCATTTCAGGTTTGTATTTTTAAATACTTACAACAGCTGTGTACAAGAGATTTATGGATTCTAATTTTCACTGTATTATGAATAATGAGCATTGAATATTTAATATTTTTGTATATCATTCTCTGTCATTCTTTAAAAGGGTAAAAAAGAGAGAAATACAGACTTTTTAATTTTCAGTCTTTATTTCCATCAAGTTTTTCTGAAAAATCTGGGAAGTATTCCAGAAGTGATGGGTGTTTAGAAAAAAAAAGTACAACCAAATAAACATTGAAAGTCTGTTGCTGTTTTCCAGTAAAAATTAACCCAAATTTTCAGTAAAACTTATCCTACTTTGAGATGTATTTATTCATCACTAATATAATAAATGCATTAAAATGAATTAATACATTGGCATACATGATGATAAACAAGATATATTTACTATAGTTACTATGATGAAAACATGGTAAAAATCCCCAAACAAACAAACAAAAAAAATGGGATGAAATAATGAACAAGCATACAGACCTTAATATTCTTTTTCATGGCTGCTTCATTTCTTCAAGTATTAACATGGGGGTTTAAATTTAGTCTGTGCTTTGCCTGTTTCTAAAAACATTCCTGTTTAATCTTATGTAAAATACTATTATATAGAAGTAAAAGAAATAAATTATATATGCGTCAATATTCACAGGTAAAAAGCAAATGACAGAGATGAAAGATAGTTTAGATGGGACAGACACTCTTCAGCATTTTTTGTGATCAGCATACTTTTTCCTTATTCTTCAATTACTTAGTTATTATGTGTTTAGATCCAGGAGGAGGGAGGAAGGAGGGAAGGAAAATAAAAGAACACCAAGAAGTAAAAGAAAAGAAAAAACACAAAAAACCCCAACCAAGCAAACAAAAAACCCAAAACAAACAAGCAAAAAGCATAATTTTTAAGAATTATATTTTCTGTGTTCAGTAGTAGAGCCCAGAACATCATTTCCCTAAAGAAAATTGGAACATAAGTATCTAAAATAAGCGAAATAAATGAGTTTTCTAGTTTATGTGTGTCATGCTTATTAGGTAGAATACCACAACCACTTAGTGTAGATATATAAATGTGATGAGTGTATATGCTTCTTGGGAGCTTTAAATAAAGCAGCTATATATGTGAATATTATTTCAGTAATTTATTTCAGAATGGTATGGCAGCTTTATTTAGATGAGTATTTCAGTAACAGGCTTGACTGTCTTCTTATTTTATTGATTATGAAGGCAAAGTTAAAATGTTGAATCACAGCTACATCACAATTTGAAATTTTAATTTGAATGGATCAGAAGACTGTCATGTTGTAGCAAGGACTTCTGAAAAACAGAAAAAATGTGCTATTTTTTGTTTGTATTGAAAATTTGTCCTAGTAGGAAATAAGAACTGGAATCTTTAAAAGCAAAATTTTCACTGTTCTACTAAAAAAGATTGGGTAAAAGAAGAGCTCCTCCAACATAACATAACAAAGCAACACCACACACAAAATGGTGTTATTCTAAAAATAATAGTTCTGACAATACACTTTCACAGATGGAAGAAATCATATTTCAGTGGCACCTGAAAAAGAAATTAGGATTAAAACTATTTCCATCAAGCAGTATTCAGAGACATATTAAAAATCCTCTAGCCAATAGTATCCATCTAAGTCAATTCCATAAAAACTGGGCAGGATAGGCAACTGAATTGTGAGGGAGAACGCATGTTTTATGGACTGTCAAACAAGACATCAAGAGTAAGATGTTGATCTTGCTGGACTGAGGAGGCCCAGAAAATAACTGTATTTATAGCAGTATAGACTACTACTGTAGTAGAAAGGAATACTCTTTGCAAAGTAGATTAATTGGACCCACAGTCCACTGTCCCATGTCTAACATGGGATGCATCCTTTACCATCTATGACATTATTTTTTGGACGATACCATTAATAATAATGACTAATCAAAGGTCAGAAAAAAAAAAAAAAGTATAGATACTGATAGACAAAAAACAAATTTGTAAGTCCTCATGTTGTTTGCAGTGATAGAGGAATTAATACCTACCCATTGACATGGGTAAAAAGACCCGAGTCTTGAACTGACCTTCCTTTTCTTATAATCATCAGCATTATGTGATTTCAAACGTATTTTTATAGCAGTCCATTTCCAACTATATAAAAATCCTGGCTCTAAATGACTTAATGAAGCAATCTGATGATTCTGATGACACTTACCTCTGCAGACACATATCAGGAAGTTTTTGTTCACACTTTTTATTTGCTCATTTCTTGAAAATAATTCAAAAATTTAAGATAGACACATCAATTGATTTTTTTTTTTTTGCTGTTCTTGTCATGAAGTTATTATAGATCAAGTCACCAATTCAGACCTACTATAAATGCCAGTGAACATTTCTGAGGTGTTGTGACAGAAAAGTGTTAAAAATCAGGAGGGCACAGCACCAAGATTACAGTCAAAAGAAAAAATGTTTTATTTCCTGTATTGTGTATAATTTGCTGTTCATGTTCACATCTTCATATGACAGAAGCTATGGAGAGATTTCTTTTCATTGCTAAAAATGTCTTTTTTTGCCACTAAGAAGTTTTATAGAACTCAGTATGTTTCTAACTAAAAATTCAAAGTTAACTCCTGTCTTTGAAAAATGTTTTGAACTATCTGCCAAAGCTTCAGAGTTTTCTCTTGAAAAACTATCTTCACAATCAAATTTTTTTCTAATAATTTTCATGTTTCAAAAGAACTCAAAAACTAGAAGGAATTGGAACTTTTTTCATCATTAGAAAAAGAATTTTCCTAATTTGATATTTCTTTTCTGAACACAGTAGTGATTTTGATCATGCAGATAAAATAATATGACAAAGTTATTCCTGTGTTACCTCTTCTATTGCAGTCTCGAATGGCAATTAGTTAACGAATACTTACATATATATACTTATGCTCACTGCCCAGTAAGTTTTATAGCACTAAGAAAAATAGTGACTGATCATTTGGTAAATTTAAAAATGTGGATAATATTTATTTCCATTTTTATCACATTCCATGATAATGTAAGTAAGCCTCATTCTGTTGTTTGTGTGATTACTATTATTTCAAGACCTAAGAAAAAATCATAAATTATTTTTGTTAAAACAGGTTAATATTCTAGATTAAAATTTTTGAATATATCTTTTGCTTGCATTTCAGTGGGATTTAAGCATCTAATGTGAATGAATAATGTACATACTCTCTGGATGTTAATTCAAGGTTCCAAATCTTATGAAAATTCAGTGGAATTTAGGAGGTATGCAGGTATCAGAAGAACAGTTGCTGCAACTGTAATTTAGGTTCCCAACTTTATGGAATTTACAGTGCTGAATAAGGCAGTAAAGATGAGATTCTGTCTCAAAGACTTCACTTTCTGTCCTATGGCAAGAATAGTTATAGTTCTTTAGTGTTCATATTTTATATCTTTCAAAATATTACAGAGTAAAACCTAGTTTCTTTTAATAGATATACTTCCATCATAAAGCATTCTCTATTAAGAGAAAAGCATCATAAACTCCTACTTTCTTTTACTCAGAAACTGTACCACAGTCAGCTGTTCCTGATGGATAGGACAGGGAATTATAAAACTCTTATCTAGAGTTGTGCTACAATGCACTGATTACTGAGAGGTCTTGGGAGGCATTAGGAAAAAATTAAAATGGATTTTTTTTCCAGCTTTTTTACCTTTTTATTAGAGATATAATGATTTTCCTTTGTCAACATGGATTAAAAACATGAAAGTGTTCCCAGGGCTCCAGTCAACTCTTTGACAATAAACTGAAATAAATCATAGAGAAAAACACATACACGTTTATTTTTCACTTAGCACTCTCTTCCCATGGATACAATCAGATTACTACTAAATTTTAAGCATTCAGAACTGAAAGCAGAATTAAGAGAACTTGTCTGCCATTTATTCTGAATGGAAAGAGTGTCCACTTATCTCTGTGGGTGACATGTATTATAAAATCCATCAATGGGCACTGTATTTATCTTATCTAGCGGCAAGAGTTGCCCTGAGCATGTTTTGTGGTCTATGGAGAAAAAGAGAAATGGTGGGTCTTTTGGCCCACCTACAATCTTAACTGTATTTCAGGTGTATCTATTTCGCATGCTTGAATATAGAATGGATTTAAAGGGGATGTGAATGGGAATGCTGCCTTTTGAATTAGTGGAGGCAAGTGTGTAAAAAAAACCCACACACTTCCTTGAACAGAATGGGACACTTTTATGGAACTAGGGATTCTTCCTCAACTTCATAATAATTATAATTATGAATGATGCTTTTAAGACCAATAAAACCTTCTGAGACCTACACAAGGTAATAGTTCATGTACCAAAATTGTATCTACATATAGTTAAGTAAATTTATATGGACTTTACTTAACCACTTCATATATCTGAACATATTTGGAGGATATTTTCTTCTCTTTCTTTCTCTTGCCTTTTTTTTTTCCCTTCCTTTCCCTTTCTGTTTTTCCCTTATTTCCTTTCCCATTTTTTTCTCTATTTTTTCCCTTCTAGTATATTTCTTTTTAAAATTGCAGCTTTTTTTTTTCTTTATTTGTAGTAAGCAACTTCACTGAAATGCATGGAATATCATGCATTCATGTATGTATTAGAAACAATCAGAATCTTTGCTGTATATAAAACATGTTCTTCTTTACAGTCTTTCCTGGGAGCTTTGAATAATTTATCATTATTCTTGGTGGTTGTGAAAATGTTAAAAAGTGTTTCCCATAAAAGACCTCACATAATTCAAGTTACATACTAGAAATATTTTTTAGCTATTTCAGGCTTGGCTATTTGATCACATAATTGGCACACTTACAGATTTTGTTAATGCTCCCTAGAAACATTTATATGGGTAAGAGTTTACTTATGGAACTTACCATTATTTTACTGGTCACACAATTCTCTTACTTGTCATTGAAACAGCATCTGTAGTAAGCTTGAAAAGCTCTTTCAGATATTTATGAAGTACAAATATTTCCCCAAATCTGTTTTTTTTTATTTTCCCAAGTCATATAAGTTACTTAAGAATTGTCTGTTCGAAAACAGTGTTCTGTAATACTGTGTCAGGTAAGACATGACATCAAGAAAGCCAGTAGTTTGTGTGTAGCTATGGGATAATCGCTGCTTAAGATGCGGGAGGAAAAAGAAAAGTTCATCTTAATTTTTCCTTTGTTTCAAATCACCTTGGACACAGCCATTACCATTATTTCTTCCAGATGATTCTCAGAATTCTAAGGTACCGTTCAGTAAAAGTCTACAGGGTTGTTTGTGGATTTAGGATTTGTAGAATCATTAAGGTTAGAATGGATATCTAAGATCATTGAGTCCAAATTGTGGAACATCTAAAAATGTTCTCTGTTGAAACTATGCAAATATGATGATATACCATGAATGAGATAATTACTGTCCCCAAGTAGCAAACTTCATATGTTTTTAAAAAGGCTCTAGCTTGAGAGCTGAACCATAGGTTGAATTTTTTGTTTTAAAGCAGAAGACTGTCCATCATAGTGATGCTACTACCAATAATTTGAGACCCTAACAGATTATACAGTAACATGTATAGTCAGATATACCATACAATGCTTCTCATTAATAGAAAACGGATGCGAAAGGGAGAGAGATGAGATCTTTTTTTCTGTAAATCTTTACATCAATTTTACATTGGTGTTGAAACTTACCAAAGATGCTTAAGATAAAAAGAAATCTATATATATTTTTTTAATTTTCAATGTCAGTTGATCTTTTGAGTAAATTATACAAGGCTTACAGATGCATGAGGTATGAAAATATGCTTTATTTGGCAAAAGATTTTTCTGGTTCTGGGAGATGAATTCACAGGCAATGGAGGCACAGTTTTCTAAAAATGTCATAGTATCATATATTTTTCCAATGTAATAAAAAAAGACAGAAAAAAATCTCTGCAAAGGAGGGTAAACTTAAATTATATTTTTATCAATGTTCCCATCCTAAAAAAATCTTGACTCCAGTTTAATTGCAACTACATGATAAAGCTCTTCAAGAAGAACAATATTGTAAATCAGTAGAGAATTTTGCTTCTTCCAATTAACACCAAGTAAAATAAATCATGTTATTTCTAAAATCATATTTTAGTAAAAATAAATCACACCAGTAACATTGCTTTATCTTACCTGAATTTTCCCCTTTGTTGACCCATAATACCAATATTGCACAATACTAATATTACTAAGTCAACTAGGGATCAAATTTTATACTTTAATAAGACCGGTATTATATCTAATGCTCATTTAAAACATATGATAAAAGAATTTGAAATCAAATACAGAATTTAAGGAAAGTATAGCTTAATAGAGATGAAAACATGAAGTGTTTGGGAGCATCATTTATCAGACAATGAATTTCATCTTGCTTCAGAGACATTTTGCTGTGACCTTCATTTGCTATTTCTACATCGTGCTAAAATTACCTTTGGGCTTTGGTACCAAAATTTTGTAGTGTAAGTTTGGCACCAAATAAAAAGGCTGAGAAAAGGTGATGGAACAATCAAGAGTCATTAATGATGAATGACTAGTGGCCCTGAATATATGGACTTTCAACTGGGCTGTTGACTTTGACTGATATTGAGTATAAAAGTCAGGGGTTGAAGTGGAGCCTTTGATTTCCCCAGTGATAACATTTAGGGATATTGCTTTCTAAACATGGGATGGATCACTGTGACATGGAGGAAAAAGAGATCAAGATTCTGAAGAGCAATCAGCTCTGCTGATATTTAGATTTTTTTCGTTTTCTTGGGCCTTTACCTCTCCAGTACCATAAAAATTGAAAGACTGAGAGATTAGAAGATGCTTTTACAGGTCTGCTCTCACTGTCTCTCTATTAATCGTACACAAAGACTTAAGTAGAACTGAAATCTCTAGGAAAAAATCTGAGCTGTGGAAGGCTCAGGAGGGCTGTGAGAGCCCTCTTGAGGTTTAAGATTGCTAAGAATTGAGACTACTTACACTTGTTGAGGAACAGGAGAGAAGCTGAGAAACTGACAAACACAAACTCAAAACTGAAGAAAACCAGGAGAGGAAGATAGTAATGACATCAGCATTAATCTTTTCTTACCAGGAGTTTGGGTTGTTTATATTTAGCCATGAAGGCTTCTCTCCTTTGCTTTTCTCAGAAAGATTGTTCTGAGATATTCATCAATGGGAAAGACTAAAAAGAAAGTCAGAAATGTGGAATGACAATAAGATACCACGGCCTATATATTATATTTTTAATTGTACTATAATTTCTCTCTGCTTTTTAGAATTATTTTAGCAGAGGATTACAGATTTCTGATGTATAAGTTTCATTTTAATTGAAATATCCATAATTTTCACTTCAATCACATTAGCAATAAATTGCTGTATCCATAAATTGTGTTGTATTTTTGCCCATTACAAATTTTATCGTAACAACACAAGGAAATGTAACTGGATTCTAGGGTAGCATCTCAGAATAGATTTTTTCCTATGGTTTTGCGTGTCTCATTCCATAGAATGTAGTACCATAAATGAATTTAGCTGGGTGAGTTAGGACTTTTTTTCATTAATGGTCTCAAATATGTTAAATATGCAAAATATTTATGTTGAAAATATCAGATAGAAGCAGAGTACTGTATCTTTTGATAGGACTCTTCCAATCAAAAGACAAGGGAATACACAATGATAAAATCAGCATAATTTGCTCACTACTGACTCATTTAAATTCCTGAAGTATTCTGTGAAGCCTGTGAGAAGTTTTTTGTGCAGATATAACACACCAATGCACTGAAAAGACTGAAATTATGACAGAATTAAAAAAAAAAAAAAAAGTGAAGACAAAAGTAGAGCTTAATCTTCTTGTTATTCTCCATTATTTATGGATTCTTTTCAAAATCTGTTTTCAACTCAGGATTTCAGGAAATCACAATTATGTAACTGGGATGATGCTGTAGCTTCGTTAATTAGCACATTTTTTCTTCTCTGTTTATCCGTTTGAACACTCTTAATGTGTTATAATTAAACCTCTTTCCTCAGAAAATACCAGGAAATAAGGTATCCAAATTTTTTGGCCAAGTAAAGAATAAACTACATGTATGAAATTTTCTTTTGAGATTATTCCATATCTTACTCAAATGGATTTGATATTTGTGATGGTTTTAATTTAGTATGTAAATTCAGAATTATTTAACCTATTATCCTTTTTGAAAAATCCCAAAAACCTTGTTGTTTCTGAAACCACTCACCTTAAAAAGGGGAGGGAGTACAGTTCTTGAAATAAAAGTCTAACCAAAATAAGTCTTACCTAACATGGAAACATCCTTAATGATGATTTGCTAATTCTTTCCAATTCCCAGCAGGAGTTTGAAAAATGGAAATAGCATAGTAATACAACAGTGATATTAATTTTGTATGGAGTGGCACAGCATGAATCTTACTCCCTATGTAAGTCCTAGGAATTCTTATAATCCATCAACCAATGCATGAGGCTTCTCCCAGGTTTATTTTAATATTAAACTATGTTTTCACACAAACAATTTGCATTACACTGCTAGCAAGTTGTCTTCTATGCTTTTTCTCCTATTTTGTATATGTTGTATTTTCTGTATCTCTTTGAGAATATCTCTGTGTCTCAAAGAGGACAGAATTTAAATGTTAAAGAAATTATTTTTCAGTTTATCTGCTGACTACTTCTAATTTACTTTTTAAAAAATATTTCTCACAATTTATAGAATATTTAATGAACAAATTATCCATAAGGATTTTCTGAATTCCTAAAAAATGCAGTTTACTGTAAGAAAATTCATGGTCCCATTCTGGATAAAATGAATTAAGTAGAGAGAAATCACTTCTTAATGTACAAGTTTTATCAATGTATCATAGAGAGAATATATACATGTAATCTATTATGTTGGTTTTTTAAAATTTTCACTAATCTGTAAGACATCAGAAATTTTCTACTCACCAATAACATAAAAGGTAAAAATTAAAAATATTTTAGTGAATATCTCTTGAGTTATAAAGTACCTTTTTCACATTTATGATCACATAAATTGTAAAAGAAAAATGTTCTTATATTGAAGTCAAAGGTAGACTCAAGTCTTTCAGAGTGTACCTGTCAGAAGCTAAGTATTGATTTTATTATGTATAATAGAAATATTGCTTCCCCTCGAAAAAAGTCTTAAAATGTATTCTGTAATTTGCACATTAATCTCTCTGTTTAAATAGTGTTTCTGTATATACATCATCACTATGTGTCCATTTAGTTAAAAGAGTATCTCAAGCATGAAGTGGTATTTAATTTTTCTCTTGCCTGATTTCCTGTGCGTTTTCAGGAAATCATTCTTAAAGGATCCTTCATTGAAGAGAGACTGAAATTTTAAAATTAAATCTGCTTGAACACTTTCTTCAGTCTTTTCCAGTACCAGTAAGTCTGATGGTTTACAGTTTTGTCAAACAATTTGTATTCATTTCAGCTGAATGAGTAATCAACAATGTTTACACAGATGCTCAGAGTACTATATATATATTATTTTTTAATTATAAATTAGTCTTTATTGGAAGATCCTATTTCTCCTATGATTGTTAACTGACCAAATTTTCTTGCCAGTGTTTTCTTAAACATTTCACACATTCATGTTTATGTTTAATTGATAATATAGTTTGAAAAGATTTTTTTTCATATTCAGTCACTGAATATGATGGTGATTTGGAGGTTTTTTCAATATCTTTCTCATTAGGGCTTTCTCTGCTATCAAACAAAAGACGGAAACAAGATGGAAGGTTGCTTCAAAATTTATGGTTCAGATCTTTTTATATCTATTGACCTGAAAGACTGGTTTTGTAGCAGAATTGTTGGAGGAAAAAAAAGCTATTGAGATTCAAAGGAGGACTAGGACATGAGTTAGCAATTAAGAAGCATGAAAAATACGGAGTCCAGTGCTTGAAATTTAATCTCTGATTTTCTTCTATTTTTCAGCACAGAAGCACCCAAGACTTTGGAGAATGTAAATAATATCAAAGTTTCTGATGGATTAAATAGAAAAAGAAAAAAAATATTTAATTTTCAAGGACATTAAACAAGAAGGTGATTTATATTTAGGCAGTTTATTTAACATTTCTTAGCCAGAAGATTTGAGCTCCTAATTTACAGAATTATCACATCCTACCTTATTATTTTTGTGTACAAATTAAACATAGCTTTAGGGATTAAGAGTTACTGATGTATTTTTTGGTGTAAAATAAACACAAGAAAATAAATTTGTGAGACAGATTTACAAGAGCTCTGTTTTAAAATATCCATAAATTGGGAGTTGTTTCACATGTTTATGCTTTTATTTGTATAATGAGAATTGTCTTCACTTACCTAATAAATATTAAAACTTAATACATGAATACAAAATTAGTAACATATTTTAAATGTGATTTTAGTGCTTAATCAAAACATTAGTTTTCAAAACCTACTTATTCGAACTTGTAAAGTTCGTATGTAAAGAAGAAGGGATTACAGAATAATGATCACTACTTCAAGGTACTGCTATAGAGGTGAAATGCTTTTGGCATTAGAAATATATGAAGAATGAAATTGGAAAAAATGCAGCTCTTCAGAGATCAAGTTGTTGCACAACACAAAAACAATGTTTTGAAATGATCAATGAAATAATATAATGCATGGTATAATAAGAGACATGAATCCAAGAAGTCATGGAAATTAAAAATTCACTTACAGTGACTATGGCTTACAAATTCTTTACCTTCATAATTTTCCATTGCATCATCAATACTTCTGGTAAGGGTAGTACCAGAGTGATGATTTAGAGTATAAATTAGTAATTTAGTTATTTATTTCAGCAGTAACTCAATGGGTCACCCTATGTGCACAGAAGAAATGCCCCGTGCATATAATTTATTTATTACTTTTCAGATCAAGCTGTGTAGTTGTGTCCAGACATGTAGAATTTCAAATGCAATTTGAATGTAAAGAGAAATAAATAAAAACAATGAGACTTCTACATACAGAATTTCAAGGTGTACAATGATATTCTTACAAAAATATCTATTTCATGGGGCAGATAAATAAGATAGGGTCCTTTATATTTTTATAATTCCTCATATATATTTTTTCAAGCTAATTATGAGTCATTTGTTATCAAAAACTATGTCATCTGGTACACAAATAATAATTTGCCCTGTCATTTTGTTATTAAGAAAAAGTTCATTTGGGTGGCTGCTAATAATGTCTTTTAAAATTTGATTGAAATCTTATCTTGAAAAAAAATGGAGACATTTTTAGAACATTTTAATATGAAATAACTCAATTCTTCCTTAATTTGCAAGAAAAGGTGATTGCTTCCTTTTGCATACTTTTCATAAATTAGTACATAATGCATAAAACATAAAGATGATTAAATCTGATAATTTTACACTCAGAGAAATATAATTTTATGTTTCAATATGGAAAAGTGCTACAATATTTTATGCTTTTTGTTTTAAAGTGTATGGACTAGTGCCTAGAGGTTAGATTCTCCAACTTTCATTAACCTCCATGTCTACTTTAAGCTATAGATGCATTGTCTTTTATTTGCACCACAGCATGGAAAAGACATTGAAATATTACAGAGCATTCAAAGGAGGGACAAGAGGATAGTGAAGGATCTGGAGGGGAAGCCTTATGAGGAATGGCTGAGGTCTGTTCAGCCTGGAGAAGAGAAGACTGAGGGGAGAACAGATTGCAGTCTACAACATTCTAACAGGGAGGAGCAGGGACTTTTTTCTCTGGTGACCAGTGACAGGATTCAAGGAAATGGCATGAATCTGAGTCAGGGAAGGTTTAGGTTGGATATCAGGAGAAGGTTCTTCATCCAGAGGATGGCTGGACGCTGAAACAGGTTCCCCAGGAAAGTGCTGACAACACCAGGCATTACAGAGTTCAAGACATATTTGTACAATGTTTTCAGGCACAAGGTGTGACTTTTGGGATGTGCTGCCCAGGGCCAGGAATTGGACTTGATGTTCCTGATGGGTCCTTTCCAACTCAGCATATTCTATGAGTCTATGTTTCTAGTTCCTCCTTTGTCCTTCTTCCCTCCACTTTATATACAGAGCATGATGCCACGTGGTCTGGAAAATCTCTTTGGTCAGTTTGGGTCACCTGTCCCAGCTGTGTCTCCTGCCAACCTCTTGTGCACCCTCAACTTTCTCACCAGAGGGGGAGTATGAAAAGCAGAAAGGGCCTGGATTCTGTGTAAGCCCTGCTCCCCTGCTCAGAAATAACAAAAAAAAAATCTCTGTTTTATCAACACAGTTCTCAGCACAAATCCAAACACATGGCCCCATAGTAGCCACTGTGAACCAGCCAAAAGCAGCCCGCAGGGGAAAGCTTGAAATTATCTTGACCATTGATGTCTCCTCGATACGCTCATTTTCTTCTATTCTCAGCTGATAATATTATTATGCACAACATTTGCATCCACTAGGATTTTTTATTTCTTATGTTATTTCAGCATCCTTTGCCTATGCCTCAAAAACTTGACAGCCTTTGCATACAATAAATGGCCTGGTTACATGCAAAATATTATCCTGATGTGCTAGGTATCCCTGTGATACCTGAGTTACCAGTAGATGGAAGAAATGCTCTTCATCCACCACCAGTTAAACACCTTTCACATCCATCCTAACTATCCACAGATTGTTCTCTAGAGTTCCAGGACATGCAGCAGATGAGAATATCCTGGGAGATGCCTTCCTCTGCTACTGTGAGGGCTTTAATTTGGGTGATATGTTGTTGTTTTGAAGGGGGTGTGGGGAGTGGGATATTCCACTTTCATTCTGAGTTGGAGCAGATATTGTTATCTGGTTCTATAAAAACACCCTGCTGGCTTCTTGTAGACCACTTGATATTTAGACTGGTTCTTTGAGTTTCTTGTGCTATTTTTTTCTCTTTCTTAGTTTTCTTGTAGTCCCCTTCTGGAAAGTGGGTATAAACAACCTCAATATATTTTGCTTACTTTCTTCTGCTACAGTCCTGAAGTTAATTTTGTTGTGTTTATTACATTTTTATTCCATTATTATCTTTTGTACTGAATCCTGGGTGTTGTTACCAGAGTCCAGATCAGAATGGAATCTTTAACCTATGGGTGCCAAGACTAGTTCTAGAAAGCAGCCTCTCTGCATCTCTTGCTTCAAGGCATTAGTCAAGCCCATGCGTGGCTAGCTAGAACTCTTACTGCTACTCTTACTAATTTTGAAGCTTCCCTAATATCACTTAATTTCCTGAGTATAATAGTCACCCTGCTTAGGGTGTTGATAGCTCAGCCCTAAAGCTTTGGTTTTGAATGCATTCAAGTTCTGAGGAACTTCTTTTTTCCTGTAATATCATTCATATACAGTACTATTCCCTACCCTGTAAACCCTAATGCATCACTCTTATAAAGTTGACAGTCTCATAATATTCTAACACAATGATTATCTTCCTTTTAGCAGGTTTAGGAGACTTTTTTTTCTCATTGTAGTTACCTATCTTATTTTTTTTGATTGAAACTTCAGTGAAAAGGACTCATAAGGCTTCTCTCTGTTCTGCCACTTAATATTGTTCATGCTAGTGGATGGCATTGCAGTTTAATTTTGTCTGTGTTACTTATTGTTATTTTGCTGTTTATTTCCCTCCTGACCTTTTCAGATTTGTATTGAATATTGCTCTTTTGCTGTCCTTCAGTCCATATACCTTGTTCCTTAAATTAAGGATATTACAATTTTTCTATTGCAGCTGTCCCTACTTAAGTTTATAGATATAATTTGTAAATGCATTTGAAATAGTAAAATGTACATTGTGCATTTGATTTATCTCTATCATAGGATTTTTCAGAAAAAAACTTAGTTCAGAAAGGCAATATTATGATCTATATTCTTCTTATATTTAACTGTTTTATTTGATTACATACTGTGGTATGAAACTGCAGTGGGTTATAAGACATTTGCAATACAATTGGAAATTTGAACCAATAAAAGAATAAATAAATTTTCGTGCACTCACTATGCGCACGCAGACACAACCTTGTGCATGCATTCTAATAATTATAATGGCAATAAAATCAATTAATTGCAAAAAAAAGTCTTCCTCTTTCTTTTTTGTGCAAAATTGTAGTGTTATTAACATTCAGTCAATTTAATACAACTGGCTAAAGCTTCTTTTTAATGACGACAATAATGTTACAAATCTGCTGTTAAAAATTAAATTAAAAGTTAAAGTCCCTGTAAAAAAAAAAAACCATAAGAAGCATATAGTTTTAAGCTGATATGCCACGTGCTTAAAAAGAAATAATATCTTATTGCAGGGAATACCTAAAAAGATTGTTATTATTTTCTTCATAATATTGCATGGGAAAACTCTTTAGCTGAGTAGAACCTTTTAGAAGTGAATGAACATGTATAAAATAAATCTAAATGAAAATATGTAAAGACTCATCAGTGTATGAAAATATAATATATTATAAATATAAATATCAATATTTTGATATACTGTATTATACATAAGTGTAATGAGAGAAGAATGGATTAGTTTTCTGACAGAATAAAACATTAAAAGCATGATTTCATGAATTATGGAGGAACTATGAAATCATAGTTCCTCCATAATTCAGAAAACAAAAATCTAAGAATTATTCTTGAATTAAATAAAATGCCTGTAACTTATAAGTAGATCCCTCCTTTCCATTAAGTAAATATTTCTTTTCCATCTAATAATAATTCACTGAAAAAAAAGAGTAGTTTTTGTAAGAAAAAAAAGTCTTTGTGAGAAATAAATGTTGTTACCTTGGAATGTTTTTTAACTTTTTCAATTGACCACAGCCATTGTAGGGGAAGTTGTGAAAGCAACATCTTCACAAGACTCTTTTTTGATATAAGTGTTACAAACTTTTGTTGGAAATAATCTATAATAATATTTTTAGTGTCATATTTTTACAACTTATATAGTTATATTACTGTAAGAAATTCCTTGTACAATTTTTTGTACTTTTTAAAATAAATATTCTGAGTATTTGCTTGCTAACAGCAATGTGTATAAGACACAAAATGTCACCCAGTCTTTTTTTTAATTCCTCAGCAGGAAATGTAAGTGTAAATCCTCTTGTCAAATAATAAGAGCATCTCAGGATCCTATACTGAAAAGGAAGAAAACTTACTCTAAGTAAATACATATATCTGAAATATTTCTCTAGAAATGAGATTGTAATAGGTATTCCACACACAGCCTGAAAAGGTTTGAATCAAATTAATATTAAACAATTTATTTTGCTTCCAAAGGTGGTTTTTCTGAAGTCGAATTTCCCTGCTTTCCTAGAAATGTCAGTTAAGTTATAGTCTCACCAAGTTCAGCATGCTTAATGAATTCCTTGGGGAAGCTAGGATATCTGTAGCACAATTAACTTCCCATTCTTATGTAAATGAGGAGGTTCAATGTCCCTGATGGAAGTCTGCTTTTGGCTACAGTTAGCAAGTGTATGCCATTAAATGACACATGAAGCCTTGAGCTGAAATTTAGACTTCACTAATTTGTACTGTGACATGTGCAAAGCTGCTTTAGAGGAATGTGAAACACAATTTTTTAAATGTACCTGATGAAATGGGGATTATTACCCCTGGCTAGTCTGCAGTCAGCAGTCTGATTACCTTTGTTTTTCCTTGTCTTCACAGAATAAGCACAGTGATACTCTCCTCATTCTTTTTATATTCTTTATAATATTTTTGGTCACATTTCTTTATTATAATTATCCAGTTGAGATTATTGATTTAAGATGGAAAGACTGCAATAGAGTGAGATTGTATTTGTGGTTGTGTTTATGATTTTGTGTTCATGTAATTTAAATTAATACTGAAAATTTAATACTGAAAAGAGAACTAAACTCCAAAGTAGGCAGACTTCATGTAGCTTGTAAAGGAAAATAAAGTCACATATACAAATTTAATCACCTGAGTCAAATAGAACAGTGAGAAAACAATATCCAAAATGAAAAGAACATGTTACTGAATAGTTCAATCTTTATTGTTTCTAGTAAAGTCCTTTGAGCTCTCTGGATGAAAGGCATTCTCTAAATGCAAAGTATTATTTTCTCAGAGTAAAAGAGTAATATGTCGGTTCTGAAACACTAAAATATAATCAGATTCAAACTGTAATTGCAAAATGGGATCTGGCTGAGCATTTTGTAACTTTTAGTTACTTAGGAAAATTCCTAAACCTAAGTTTGGTTCTAGCTTCCTATTTTAATCAAACTAGTCAATTGGGAAAATAAGGAAAAAGAAGAAACAAAATGTTCAGAGACACGGACTTTAAAAAAAAACAACAAAAAACAAAAAACAGAACCCTTAAAGAAAGAAAGAAGACCTCGTTCATGGAGACAATGTCAGGACACAAAACTTGTTAGTTACACTCATTCAAGGACAATGTGTACACTACAGGCACTTCTTCCAGGAGGTTCAGCATGGACTTTGCAAGCAGGAAGACTATAAACTAGGAGAGAATTTTGCTGGTGTTAATAAAGTTGTACAGACCTATGAAGGGGTGTGCAGGGGAAGGGAAAAAAAGAAAGGAACAATTGATGGGGGTGAGACAGAAAGTGGAATAAATGGGGCTGGTCATGTATAAAATGGGAGCCAGTCCATACATGTCTGTCTGAGCCCTATGCTTGCTCACTGCAATCAGTCCTAAATTCTTATACCTTCTCATTAAATCTGAGTTCTCTATATATGTGCTGTTGAAGGCAGCACCTTGTCTGTTGACATCTGTGTAGCCACAGCTGTGACTGTGATAATGTCCTCTTAGTGTGTCTGTGACTTTCTGGGATACATGTTCAGTTTCATTAGTGTTTGAACCTGTGAATTGCAAGCAGCATCCCTCAGCCTAGACAGAGATCCCAACAGGGATCATTGGTACTGGAATGGGCCACAGTAGACGGACAGGAAGGTTCTGGGTCAGGGAGGCTGAAGGAGTTACCACTTGAATCATACATAAAATGCCAAAATGTTGTCTAAGTTACCCCTTGCTGCTTAACTTTAGCAATGCAATTAAAATGGGAATCTTTAGTTATCTCTAGCCAATTTCAGTATTTCCACTTTCACGACAAAATATTTTCAGGCACCCCTTGTTCCATTTCTAACCTACACTTTCTAAATGAGACTTAAATTTTATTCTTTTTCAACCCTTCTGAGAATTATAAGCTACTCGAAATTAATAGTATATAAGATTTATTAAACCAGTCAACAAGCAACAGGCATGCGTCTTTAACCCAGGAATGCCAACGCTTTCCCAGCAGTGAGAAGGATTGTGATCATTCTTCCCTATGCAAAAAAAAGTATGTTGCCTCCCTGTTCTTTTACAATTCTTCTTAGCCTTCTGATATGTTTACATACTTGGAGTCAGATTCTCAGAGTTCTCACGGACTTTCCATAAACAATTCTATGGCTATGATAACGACTTTTTGATGTTGACATTTCCTCCTGGTAGGAGGAGACATTGGTGGACTGTGACTTTGACCAGTGTGGTTGAAGAGGTTGAACCCCATCATCCAATGTGGTCTCATTTTCAAAACTGTATAAATACTGAAGTGAAAAATTAAATCGAGTTTTCCAGCTTGGACATTCGCGCTGTGTCTTGGTCATTCTTTGTGTAGGTAGTACAACAATATGTCTGTCTCTATTTTCTAAATCAGACTCTATTAAAAAAAAAAATGTCATAAGGATTTCACCAAATGAAGGTATGTAAAGGTCCCACATGAAAGAGCATTTTTCTGACGGTGAGAATACAGAGAATCTCCTCATATTTTTAAGTACTTTTTGTATCCCTTTGGAGAAAGTACTGGAAATTAAATTTTAAATAATGTACATCTTGTCATGTTTGGATCAGTGTCTTTCGGACACAGCATTATTTTTGTTGTTAGGGCCATTGATTTCTGCTTAACAGAAAACCAGAAGCAATTGACCAAAAATCCCTCAAAACCTTGAGAAATTTTATCTGTGCATTAAATTGCAGTGAAAAAAACATTTATTCTTTGTCTCTGTTTAATGATTCAAAATCTGTCAGATCAAGCAAGGAGAAAACAAAAAGAAAATGCAGAAGATATCCACACCACCACAGGAAGAGTAATACATAAATATATTTTAAGAAGTAGAGAATGAATTATTCTTACCTAATGGGATTAATGATTTCAAGGACAGATGGCAGTAAAAGACCCCAAGCAACCTTTATATGCTCTACTACTAGACAAGACAATATGCCGAAAACCTAGTCAATTTTCTGGATTCTAGTGTTTAAATACACACATGCTCATCATAAATATGCATGTACACACACATAGTGAGCTACATTTAATTTTGAAAGTTAAAGAAGAGATGGATACCTTGACACCTTCAACCTGTCAGGTTCCATTTCCCTGATAACCATGTGGCAATGGGTTTCTTTGCAAGAATTAAGAACTTTCTTGAACCAGACAGACACAACTACTAAACCAAAGCTACACTTCCTCTAACTCGTTCTACTTTAGTCTTCATGCTTCTTACATTTTTTGCTCCCTAATGGTGTCATGGCATGTGGAAAATATGGACTCAAACATCTCAGTCTGGAAATGGCTTTAAAACATATACCTTCTTTTTGGTTTTGTTTTGTTTTTTTCCTGGTAAAAGTTTTATCTCTTAAAAGACAGACATGTATCGGGGGCACCACTATTGCCATTAGTTATATCTGATTCCCATCTTTACATGTTTCTTAAAGAAAATTATTAGTATAAATTAATATGTACAAAAAGTGAGCTCTAGACTGATATTTTTTCTTTCAGAAGAAATGTAGCTGGTAGGAGACATAACATGGTAGAACTGCTACTCATGAAAGCTTATTACGGATGGTTTTGAGAGGATAGAGTAAGACCGCGATTTTCTGGTTTGAGTTGTAGTTTTAAATAAGAAGTGATTTAACAAAAAGAGATGGTGTTTCAGGCGTTTACCCTCTATTTTTATGATTGCAGGATACCCTATCATCTTTGGGAAAATTACTGGAAACAGATAAAAACAAGTATTAATGTTATGACTCTTCTTTCTTGAGTATGGCTCTTGTTTATACGTGACATAAGTGCAGCAATTTGAATACTTAATAACAAATTGCTGCTGTTAATAACAAATAGCTGTTGCAGCTATCCAATTTAATCTTTCACTTTCTCCATATGGAGAAATTATGTAAAATAAAATCCCCTAGTCTTGTAATTTTTTGAACCCTTTGAATATTTTGTTGCTTACCCTTGTCTGAAAACAACCTTGTTTTAATAGATAAACATATGTTGTTGAGATGAAGTGAAGGAGAAATACATCAGGAAAGACTGAGGGTCAGCATGTAGGTGTGTATAGTAGTGCAACACTGAAGAAATTTCATGATCATATATTTTCCATGTACTGTTCCTTAAAGTATTTATGCTGTTTTTTTATGTTGCATGCATGATAGAGAAAAACAAACAAACAAGCAAACAAAAAACAAAAAACAAACAAACAAACAAAAAAACACAAAAAACCCCCAAACCCACCTCTATCTTCTGCTTTAATTAATGAGAAAATATAGCTTGGAAAAAAATAGTGTCATATGACAAAAGTTGAGCAACGAATGATGTCATTGATATACTTGAAGAAGCCCTTCTTCTTACCCTTGACATCCTTACCTAGATTTTATTCCAAATGGGCCTTGCCCTTCCTTGTTGGAAAAGTGAGCCCGTGCTTAGAATAATGCTTTAGTTTCTGCTTCAGGCTATGTGTCAGAAAGCATGAAATTTTCCTAGTGGCAAAAGAAATCATCAAGAAAAACAATGATTCTAACCCTGACATTACAGTTCTCCTGAGACAAGATATAGCATGTCTTGGGGCACTTCTCTGAAGGCAGCACATATTTTTTTATCAGTCACACTAATGAAGAATGCAAGTACAAGTCTGAAATACAGCTAAGCATTGCTACACCTAATTTGCTTTGTTGGTAGAAGCCTAAATTACTACTCCAGGCTCTAATCAGAGACCTTATGAAGGATGCAGGGCCTGACTATGGCTACTCAGTAGTAATGCAGATGTCTATTCTATGCTTTTGAGATAGTTTTTCCATTTGACAAAATTAGGATGAAAGTGATAATAAAGACAGGGCTGTGGAGAAGGGTGACCTGTATTTCCACAATACTGTGGCACTTGGATTACAATCAATGTAAGAGTCAAAGCCAAGTAAAGTTTTTGGGTTTTTTTTCATTATTACTTTTTACTGTAAAAAGGGCTTATTCCCTCAAAATCAGTATTTAGACTCAAATTTCACCTAAACTTTGATAAGGAGCTGTAAACAGAATATCATGCAGATTGCATAGAAAGATATTTATAGTACTTGCAGTTATACCTGACATGAACTAAGTCTCAATAACTGAAGGATGAAGTCACTAAGACACAGCTCCCTCTCAAATTTTAAATGTAGTTAAAATTTAATTGCACCAATCCACAGTAAAGTGATTCTTTCAGTGTCCTAGGTTGTTCTTAGGTGAGATGTTTACCTGACAATCTTTTAAGTAATCTTTGAGTAGCTGTGTAGTAGGTGAAAAATTTATAACTTTCCATTATTGAAGAAAAAAAAAAAGTGACACAGCAGTATGAATAATAAATATATTTAAAATAGTAAGTAACCTCCCACTCTAAACCAGAATTAATATATCCTCTACTGTATCACAGAAATAAATAAATAACTTAAGTTTCTTATGCCATTCAAAGCAATGTGAGTCACCTCTCACAAATATTTTAGAGGAATTTTAACTTCTTCCTGAAGCTAATAAATACATTTATTTATTTATTTTCTATTTCAGTTTCTAGCTCAATTTCTCAAGGGTTTCTGCCATCAACAAAGCAGACAAAAAAGACACATTAAAGACAGTTGTGATTCGACCTGTAGGAAAAAAAACTTGCATTGTGTCATGAAGGGCCTACATTTCTCAATTTATTTTGCATGAGCTGTAGCAGAAATTATGTATATATTTGGATTGCACTTTGTTATAATATATTTTCATCAACAGGACTAGATACTTCATGAAGCATGGAAATGAATGGTGACAGCCTTTTATTTGTTTCAGTAAGATGAAGAAAGAAAAATAATGGAAAGTATCTGCGTTTTTTGTTTGTGTGTGTTTATGGTATAATGTTGCTGGCTTTTATGTATTTGTGGGTTTTTCCCTCTGTTTTTCTTCTTACAGGAATATATGAAAGAGAAGGAAAGTCATATTTTTAATCTTATTGACTTATTTGTCATACTGCTAAAAATCCAAGATAAAGTTCTTTGCTCCAGTATCTATATATAAAATTTAGAAGTTTTGCTATGTATTTTGTGTTCCATACCTGTATTAATTTACAGAGGTAAACTCTTGATATCTAGCATGGTAGTCAACATCACCTTTTAGCCATCCAGAACACCAGAATGATAATGAAAATATTTCTTCCATGTCAATATGGAGTAACTAGAGTGGATAGACAATGTTCTAGACCTCTAACAAATGGTCATAATGTTGTCTATTTCTCTGACATTGTTTATTTCCCTGACCTTGACTTTTACCTTATTTCAGGAAAAAGTAAAAGGAAGGTTAATCTGTATTTACTGGTAATTTGCCCAGGATTTGTCATCATCAAAATAAATACTATCCATACTAGGAGAAAGAATGAGTGAATAAATGTATGAATGATTATTGATTTGATTTGATTTCAAAGATTTTGTTACATAATTCTGTCTTTTGCCAGATATAGATATAGAACTGAGTTCATCCTAAGATTGCTTATATAGTTGTGATTCTCATTAGGATCCAAATATAGAACATAAAGAAATTCTTGGAATTAAAATTGGATATCACTTGTTCTTTGACTAGATTATCTCTCAGTAGTTGCAGGCAGATAAAATATCACTTTTCTCTCCATATATTATGAGACAAATGGATCCAACAGGTCTCTCAAGAAGTGTTTAAACTCATTTAGGGTCATGTTCATTCTAAAATTTCCCCAGGTCTTAACTTCAGCTACCTATACACTCTGAAAAATGTGTGCTCAAGGTAAAGATGCTTCCTTCCTGCCAAGTAGTCTATAAACATGGGATAGATAGACAGGCATTTGAGTTCAATTTAGATCCTCTAAGGCAATTCCACAAATGTTCTCTGTGAATGAAACATATGCTGTAAAAAACTGTTTGGCTTCAGAGACACTGAGCCTCTGACCCTCGCCTCCCAAGGCTAAAGTGTTGAATAGCCAGGAAGACTTGACTCTTCAAAAGCACCATGAGTCTATGTATTGTTGTTGAACTATATGAAAATGAAGCAAAAAAAAAAAAAAAAAAAGGATGCTCCTATCTCAATGGTTTATCATTGATGAGAAAGGAAACAGATGAAACAAAGTGGAAATGGAATAAAAAACAGTAAAAGGTTTAAATTATATGGATTAAGTTATTTTGGCAACATAAGTGAAATTGATCTATACAGAAGTATACTGTTTACAGAGGAATTCCATTCTCAGTTCTTTGTAAACCTGAGAAAGAAAGTATTTTCATCTCCAACTCTATTCACAGTAAATTTTGCATAAATTAATTCTAGTATTTTGGAAAACAAAAAAAGAAATCTCAAAATTTCATCTAACTGCCATTTTATGTTTACCTTCATATGTTGTAGACCAGTAAACCAGCAGTAGCTGCACTTTATTCACACAGAAAAACACAGATGGAAATAGCTCACATGACAGAAATAAAGGAGTTCAGGATGGGGACATACATGGGCTCATTAGTGAGGGATAGCCTCAAATGCTGTGGTACTTTCTGTTTCCAAGGTTTTTCCTTGTATTTATCGGTTGTGCATTCTTCCGTAAAAGAAATGTCTTCCTATGTGCTAGCTTCAAGAAGCAGATCTCGAATTATCTGGCATTTATGTATAGCAGAGGGACGACAGCCTAGAGACCAGCTTCTCCTTACATAAAAAAGAGTGATGAGACTAATACAAGAGTTTTGTCTACTCTCCTTCCACCAGATGATAAACACATAATCTTAAAGCTTGATCAATAAAGCCCATCTTTCATAAGGCTCAGATTTATACTTAGAGAACATGCCTTAATTAATTTACCACTAGCTAATTTTGTGTTATGCAATATAAATAAAGAAGACCAAAGGCTATGAACAGCCATTCAGGGCAATTGTCACTAATAAAAAGATTTAGTGAGAAATTATAATGCAAACTTTTAGAAATAGAAACCTATAAAAATTTCATGAAATATATAAAAAGTGGACTGTGTTTCATCAGGTTGCTGTTACAATATACTGCATTATGTCAAATAAAATTTACACCTTGTTGTGAAAAACACGCAAGCCGTTTTAAAAAAGAAAATGAGAGCAACTCTGGATTATTCTACACCAAGAACTATTCTGCTGTAAGAAATTTCTACTGAAAGTATAAGGTCTGTAAAGATTTGACCTCATTGGTTAGTACAATTGATAGTGAGTTATTAAAGGAAACTGAAGAGAAAAGACTAGGGGGCTGCAAGGCACATCTTCGAAATCCTAAGAGAGGTATTCCTTTTATGCTTAACTCATCTTAATGTCAGTGAGAGTTATGTGCACATGTAGAAAGAAAAAACGCCTCTGTAGACCAACAGTCATTTTCAGATGAGAAACAAAAGAAGGGGGTAAAGAATAAAAAACCAGATTATTTAAATTTTAGAGAGCACTTCAAAAAGGATTGCACAGAGTATGAATCAAAATGTCTCTGCAATTCTCATCAACATAAACAGAGATGACAGTAATTCCCTGTACACTGACAGAAATTTCATCATTACTGTTACCAAACAGTTACATCTGTTTCCATTCAAACAATAATACCATTAAATGCACACAATACATTTTAGAAACGGTATAACTTTCATTCTTAACCCTACTCTATCCAGAGGTGAAATCTACATTTCTTCAAGTTGTTTGTTGAGTAGCAATTTTTCAGTTTCAAGGTATATATTCTCAGAATCATAAGAACCAAAGTCATTAGATCCAAAATCTGTAAGAGTTATATTGTTATATATAATTATAGTTATATTATTATTATATATTCTATATATTAAAATTATATATATAATTATATAGCTGTCAATAAAGGAGGTTAAGCAGTGAAATATTCTAATTCAGTTTAATTATGGAAGTATTATTTAACTTTAAATTTACCAGCCATTTTAAAGTGTAAAATTAATTTTTATATTTTTAGAAAACTTAGAAACATTTGCTATGTCTGGACTTTAGTTCTTTCCTCCTGACTGTTTAGCCTTTTTTGGGTTGATTTTTTGGTGGTTTTTTTTTGGTTGTTTTTTTTTTTTAATCATTTGCTTGATTTTTCAGCAGTGTGTAGAGAGGTTTAGTTTGCTGTTCTATGTCATTAAGTTTTTATGTGTTATTCCCTCTTCAAGAATAAAACCACATAGTTTTGCTTATATGAGAAAAGGACAGGCTACAGGAAACACACAAAAAATAATTTTCATTATAAAATATTCCCTGGGGACCTCCATATAACATTGTATGGGAAAAGATGTAAGAGAAAATAGATACTTTGAAGATAATGCAACATGATTTGGAAAATATTTCTTCTCTATCAGCAACAGCAGATTTTTCATTTTAATTGCACTTTTAAATGAATAGAAAGATGTTTTCAGATTGAATAGTATAATTTCTTTCTTCTGAATAATGGCTTCTCCAACCCACCATGAAAGAGTAAGTCTTCTTTGCCATCAAAACCAATACTCAGGTTCTCTCATGCAGAAGTATCCAGAAGACCCTTTTACTCAGCCAATAACAAATGGTTACTGTGTTTTTTAAATAATATCGGTCCCTGGACATTTTTCTCTCTTTCCAAGTCTGCAGAAATGCCTGTTGTTTGTATTAATTTCTTTCAGGAAAATACTTCCTCATCCATTTTTATTCTTGTCTTACTTTCTACTAATTTTCTGAGCTGTCCAGAAAGTGTAAACATTGCATCATTTCAGATCTTTGAACCGAAATGAAAATAAGTGTGGAGTTTATTTTTTTTCCAAAGGGTAATATTTTGAGGACTTTTTGTAATGTCTTTTAAAAAGTTTCTTTCTTTTATTTTTTTCCTCTCTTGTTATAAGACAAGAGACTAATATTGTGGTCCAATGTTAGAAACTCCTTAACCCTATGAAATTCCAAAATGTGCACATTGCACAATGATGTGAAATAAATGCAAAGAGATTATTGCTATTAGTTTTGAATATTCCAGAACTAAAATTACTCATCAGATTTGTTTTCATGTTGTTCAAAAACATAAACATAAGTGTTAATTGAAAAAAAAAAATCAACCCTTCTCTTAAAAAATGTTATAAACTTTTGCCAATCATATCAAGAAAGAAATTGAAGGTAATATTAAAAATATATACAAACAAAAAATTGTAGCAAAGACATTGTAGATGGATGGAAATCAGATTTTGTCCATAACATCGAAAGGACCATGATACATACTCTATATTTTGTTCTTTGATCAAATAACAGAGATGCATTATGTATTAAGTAGCATAATATTTGAAAACATACTTTCAGCAAGATTAAAAGTGTAATAGTGTTCATATTCCCCTTATAAATTCTTCAGTCTCTTGTTTTATTTCTACAGAAATGCAGATCTCTTCGATCTTTCCTTACAGATAATTTAAAGTATTCTGTAAAATTGTTTTCATCACGTAATAAATAGGGATCAATGTTAGAACATATAGAAGCTAAATTTCCTGGTAACTGAGCTTTCATGCCTAGGAAACATGAAAGTGTGATGTTGATAGCATGTTCCATAAATTACTCTGGAGAAGAAGACATAGCATAGAGATGTATCTTTCATCTTGTCCTATGCAAAACAACAGATACAGGAAACGAAAATTTTTCATAAGAACATAATTTATATCCTGATTTTTAGTTGAGTTTTTATTTGCTTGTTTGTTTCTTTTCCAAGCGTAAAACTTTTCTTCAATAGTATCTAACTGGAAATAGATTGTAATCTAGAGTATACCTATGCAAAATCTATGTTGGCCAATATTTTTCTTTCTATAAATTTCAGACCTGTAACTTCTTACTCATATTAATTTAGGAATTTTCAATTATCTTACTTTTGAACTGATTTGATTTATATGGAGTTTGATGGCACTTATTGCACTGGGGAATACTTTGTTTGTGCATAGTAAATATAATTCTGATGAAAATGAAATTTCAAGGTAAATAAATATCTCCTATGGATCATTGCAGACATTATTAAAATTATGTGCCAAAGTGATAAATAACATTACAAACTAATTTTATTTTAAGGGAAAAAAACTTAATTTGTAAGTGTATGAATAAGCAGAAGAAAAAAAAAGATCAGAAATTTGTTTCACCATTCTGTGCAAAACCACCAAACTTGATATTAAAGAAATGGTCTGCAAAAAAAGAAGTAAAGGCATTCTGAACAGTTGGATTAATACAGAGATCTCCTAAGCATGCGGGATCTGCCTACAACAAATTGTTTTCTTGCTTTGCAAGCTGCTTTTACATATAAAAGTAGTATAGCAAGTAGGAAATACTTCAAACAGTTTATCCTCTTTATATGTAATGATCCTTAAGAGCAATTCTGCAGGCCACAGATTTTTCTTTATCAAGGAAGTATTTTAATATCTTTTCTGGGAAAAAAAATTGAAAGCTATTATCTATTAAGTTATATAGATTATTCAAAGCATAATACAGTGTTCTTTTATATGTATTCTGTTCATTATGAATGTAAAGAATCATAAATGGACCATAGGAAATATACACTCTAACTGAAAGCAATGGGAAATATATTTTTGTGTATTACATTTTCTTGTTTTGACTTATAGCTTAAAATTCTGTTGCAAAGAAATATAAATGAGTTTTCCTCATAAAGATAGCACAGTAAGGACAAAAGGAGAAAAAGAGATGTAGAAATTATAAGGCTGAGAGCTCTTCACTAAGGAATTCTAGAAGATACACAGATGACTTTTTCCCAGTGTACCTTCACTCCTAATTCAAGATCTCCTTTTATAAAATGTTTGGGGTTTTGTACAGTCAGCTAAGCTCTGCTTCATACAGTGAGTTTCATAACAATTGACAACAAACCTGAGAGGTCAGGATGATCTGTAGCAGTGTTGGCATAAGGGCTTTCCAGTGATGGTAATGATATGGGCCACTGGGTGCAAAAATGTATTGCTTCCTAGCTATATGTATCAGTGTGTTAACATTTAAAGTAGGCTAAAAGTATTTAAAACATGCTTAGTGTGCCTCTGTGTTTAGAAGAGCAGCAAGTCTCTATTTGGCTCCACAGTCATGTCCCTCTCACAATTTTTGCACTCTTCCCTATGACAAATGACCAACTGGTTCCTGAAATTCATGATGCACAGAGGATGTGCCAAGGAAAGCAGACAATTAATTAGGTCTTTTAACTTTTTGGCCTAAATGCAAAGACTCAGATGATAAGAGGTAATAAGCAGTACAAATTTCCTGGAAATAATAATAATGGCTTTGAACCCCTTTTTGCAAAAAAGTTTGGTCTCATGTGTCATGTTTTTGGAATAAATTTATTAAATGACCTGACATTTAGGTAGGTGAGAATGGCCTTCCTACTGATTATTAATACCTATATATTAATAAAAGCAATAGCAAGAGTATTTTCTTAGGTACACAGTTTGTGCTATCTAAGGTCTGGGAAGGTCTCTCCACTCACCCTGCCTTCTAATCTTCTCTCTTATTCTCTCTCTCTCTTACAGAATCTTTCATGAGATGTGTATGTTACTCCATGAATTTTCTAGGTCTGATTGACTGTCATATTCACACCTAATAAGAAACTCAACTGAAAACATTTCATAAACTTTCATAATGTAGAGGAAGATATCCAGGGGTTTCTATATGCTCTGAAGTTTAATCAGCAATTAGATTTTTGTCTCTCTGTATGGTGTTTGCCAAAGCTGGCAGTCAAGCATGCACTCTACCACTCCTTCATTGTCCTGTTCCAGTGGAATGAGGGAGGAAACAGCAAGAAAAAGAGCATAAAAATTCATCAGGGAGATACCTTGCCAATTACTGACTTGCGGAAAATTTAACTTACTTCACTGTTAGCTAGCATAGACGTTTAATTACTGATGGGATATTTAGAAAAAAAAGAAGACAAATATTTAGACACTTAGGGAAAATATCTTTTCTTCTCATTTCTCATTCACTCCAGACACATCTCCTTCCCCTTTTCAAATTTCCACTCCTTTGTCATCAATGCAGGTTAAGCTCATTCACCTTGGTGAGGCAATGGGCTAAGGAGGAGTTTGGGATCAGGCTGCAGTAGTTCCTTTCCCCTGTTCCTTATTCCTTTCTCTTTCTCTCTCTGCTCATGCCTCCTGTTTCCTCTTCTGTGGGCCTATCCATGGGCCACAGTCCCTTCAGGAAACATGATGTATTCTCATCTACAGTACATGCTAATCTACAGGTCACAAGCCCCTTAAAGGGATTTGGTTGTAGTAATATGTTCATCCACAACCTGCAGTTCCTTCAGGGCTGTTGTCAGCTCCATGATGAAAGAATTCCTTCTGTTATGGTACCCTCTTCTATTTCCTTTTGGTGTTTAAACTCCTTAAAAATGTTTTTGCAGGCACCACCAACTCCATGGCAGGCTCAGATGTGTCCTTTAGTAACTCCCTTGGAGGTGGCAGAACAGGCTGTGTCTGACACAGGGCAGCATCCGGCCTCTTCTCTCAGGTGTAACCTGTGCAGACCTCACCTCACTGCCAAAACCATGGATTTATACCAACCACACTTAAATGCTTTCAGAGTGTGATTTGCAAGCTCATGAAAGCTCTGATATTATTGTGAAAGTTCTCTTATCCTCTTTATCCAAAATGATAAAGGTAAAAAGGAATGACTACTTTGAATTTAATGTGGAGTCAAACTGAGTTATGAATTCACATAAGTCCCATGGTGTATCAGAGTAGAGAAACACATCAAAAGAAAACTGAACTATATAGAAAGTAGAAAAGAGAAAGGTCTGCTTGGGAGGAGCATACAGACACTGTCAGAGCATGCAAGGCTGGAGTTAAGGAAGTGAAACTCAGCTGAGACTGAAAGTGGGAAGGATTGTGAAGTGCAACAAGAGCTTCTGTAAGTACATTGTCAGCCAAGGAAGAATGAGGAGAATGTGGGCTGTAACTTGAAGTGTTATTGTATTGGGGAGAAAAAAGAAAGGACTTTGGAAAAGTTGAGGTATTACAATGTCTTTTTTGTCTGTTTTAAATGATAATACTTATCTTTGAGCATCCCAGGCCATCATGACTTTAAATAGCTCCTGTATGAACAAGTCGTGACCCATAGCACAGGAAGCTTATATTTGGGAACCTTTTAACATAATTAGACATACAGGTGTCCATGGGACCAAAAAAATGGATCCACAGCTACTGAAGGAGCTGACTGGGGACAATGTGAACCCATTTTCAACCATGTTTAGAAGTCATGGTGGTCAAAGGTATTACTGAAAGACACAAATATAACATTCATTTTTATTCAGGGTAAGAAGGAAGGTCTGGGTAACTACAGGGTAACCTGGTTAATACCAATTCCTGGGAAGATCACGAAGCCATTGCAAAGTATATGAAGGACCAGAAGGTGATCTGGAACTGTCAGCAATGGTTTACAAATGGCAAATGATACCCTGTTAAACTGATTACCCTCTGCAATCAGGCAAATCTGTGCGTGGAAAAAGCAAGAGCAGTGGATGCTGTATACAATACTTTAGAGATTAAAGGTTTTTAACCTTTTTAACAAAGTTCCCTCATAGTGTACCAAAAATTGGAGAGGTATGGACTCAAGAAGCCAAGATGTGTATGGAAAATTTGCTTGACAGCTGGTCTCAAAGAGAAGTGATCTTTGGTGAAAATCATCCATTTGGCATGCCTCAGAGATAAATACAGAGGGTTGTTTTATGTCTTTATAATAAGAACCAGCATGTGGGAGTACAGTACAATACCAGCAAGTTTATGGGGAACACCAGTGGAACACTGAGATCTGCTACTCTGAAGAACCTCTACATACAGAAGGAAGGTGCCAACAGGTATCTCAAAAAGTTCATTTAAGAAAAATACAAACTTTCACACCTGACACTGGATACTTCCATGCCAGAAAATCAGCTGAAGGACAACTAAATAGAAAGCAGCTATCTAGAAAAGGATCTGGGATCTTGATAAGCAACATGTGGAACTTGAGTCGGCTGGATGGTCTTGCAGAAAAAAAAAAAAAAGGCCAATTCCCTATTGGACTGTACTGTATCGTGAGAGAATAGGATACTGTCCTGGGTTGACGGTGCCTCTGTATCCCAGATCGTGAGATTGTTGTGTCTGGCGGCGGCGGCCTTTCCCCGCAGCACTTCCCCCCGCTTTGCTTCCCCCCCCCCGCGGGCTTTTCCGCTGCGGCTGCGGCTGCTGCTCCGGCCTCTGCCTGCTGTGGCTGGCTTCGCTGCTTCGCTGCTTCGCTTGCTTTGCTTGCTTTGCTACCTCCATCCTCTTTCCTCTCTGTCCCC